>PVHY01013572.1:18720-41068 GCA_004024945.1 Uropsilus gracilis | reverse complement strand
AATCATTCTAGCAGAAACGAGTCAGATAGAAAGGGACAGAAACCAAATGGTTTCACTAATATATGGTCAACCAAATGAAACTGCACAAGGGGAGAATGGGGACCAGCTGGAGCGGGTGGGAAGGGGAGGTGGTGGGTGACCCCCAGGGACTGAAATGATGTGAAATATATATAAATAAAAAAATTATTAAAAAAAAAGAGTTTAGGGCCTAAAATTAGTCCTGGATTCAAGTTATGACTCTCGTACTTATTAGGCCACTTGTAGCTGTGATTTTTGTCACATGTGATCACTATCTGCTTCATCTACCTTATCTACTACACAATGGGAAAATGATATGTACAATTTATTTTGGAATACAAGATATAGGAAAGATGGAGGATCTATACACATTACAGAAAAGTTTTATATTTGTAACTGTAATATAATTTTGTCTGTATAACGATACTATCTGTGCCACTAATGGCAGTATTCATATTGTCTTCAAATTTGTCTTTCTCGATGACACTTTCTTCGTTTATACATAACACGAAGAACATGATCTAATTTATTGTACCTTTATGAGGATTCATTTTTAGCTATTATTTGGGTCAAGGCCAATTTCTGAAGGTGTAGGAAATTAGAAATAAACACAAGGAAGAGGTTAATGATGCATGGGCACAGTAACTTTACTATACCCAGGCACCAGAATTAATACCATGTACTATATGTATTTGAAATTTGAAGTCCCCTGATATAGCTACTAGTCTATCTTTTTTATTATGTGAAATGTAATCTTGACAGGCCTGTACCAAACTATCTTTAATCAATATTTGAATACCTACTTTGTCATATATTTCTTCAATAAATATTGAATCTATTAAAAAAAAGAAATTCTCAGAATTTTTTCCTGAGTTGGATGAAGCAACACATATAAAGTAACAGACACATAATAGGTTTCAATAAATACTGACTATTCTTTAAGCTAGCATTCTCTTTCAATTGCACAGACTCCTTAAAATACTGTTCATGTCTACGGCCATACCACCCTGAACGCACCCCATCTCGTCTAAAATACTGTTCATATTTTACCTCTTACATAAAAACATCCAGATTTCCTACAAACAAATGATACTGTTCTACACTGAAAGCACACAGCTCTTTGCATGAGTTTTAGCATTACAGTAGTCCACATACACCTGGAGACAGAGAGATGGTACAATGGCAGAAACCATTGACTTTGACACCAAACACATATGCATTTAAGTCCTGGTTTTGCCACTTTTAAGCTGTGATTGAACAAATTACACAGACTTATTAAACTTTTTTTATCTGCAAAGTTTAGTAGTAATTCCCAACTGAAAGGGCTCTATAGGGGAAAAAAACTGTTTGACAATGACTCACCTAATAATATTTAAGGATTTTTATTATCTTTTTCTTGGAAAAACTGCATATATGTGCATAAACACAGTATACATAAGCACACCTACACGCAGCCTATCCTGGTGAATTTTAAGTTGTTTGAAAGCAAACATTCACTTATTCATTTTTGCATCTCTTATAACATGTAGTGCATAGTGGAAGTTAATCATTATATATTGAATTAATTATTAAATGAAATTCAAACTATTCATTTCATTTGAATACCTATAAAATTTTACAAGTATTAAGGGATGTATGCAATTGCATCACAAATCTTATTATTTTTGTTTTGTATTAACCATTACCATAGCCTGAGCACAAACAACATTGATCAGTGGTTTAGTACTGCCCCCTAAAGACAGCACATAAGTTAGTTCTGTGAAATAATTTTCCACTTCATCGCTTTACAAATAAAAATGCGAAAGATTTTATCAAGCAATATCATCAATTACATGTAGGAAAGATGATGTAAAAATGTTTAAAGCCAAGGTTTCCTTTATATCAAATGATTTTAAACTCTTTATTGGAGCTCTGTTTTCCTAAAGTTCTAGATGTCAGAAATTTTTTGCATGGAATGTAAAATCGATTCTATTCCCTTTGTTGTTAATGTGCAGCAAGATGTCGAAGAAAGATTTCAATAGTTCAACTCTGTTGCAGAGGACAAAAATCATCATTTATAAATGCTGTGGGGAAATATATTTGAGCTCAAAAAATACTTCTAGAAGAATAACATCAGCTTAACACAGAAAGAATAGTATTTCCTTAGCAGATTAGATAAAGAGCTAGCCAGCTAGTTAGGTGTATCACCATACAATATAAAATCATATTAAATGAAGTATATTATATATATTATTGTATGTCACAATATAATTATAATATATGAAATGTATGTTTATTATATAATACATAACAGCAATACATTCTTCATTAGTATATGTAAACACAATTGTGCAATTACTACATATCATGAGTCTTCATAATATTCATTATATAAAAAAAGTCACAGAATTGCCTGGTAAAGAAGGGCAGGGATTATTTCTTGTTTTTATTACTGATCATTTTGTTGTTTACATATTCGTGCATATTTTTTTCAGGTATAGAAAATGTGCCTCCTGTGGCTCATTTTTCTGTATCTACAAATGACTCCAGATTCTAATACAACTTGTCTGTTTCTAGGTTCTTCCATGTGGCTACCACTCCCTGGCAGATCTGCCCCGCCCCCAGCCATTCTTCTTCCCCTTTCTCATGATGCTGGAATACACTGGGCTCTTTCCTTTCAATGCACCAAATTTTCTCTTGCCTAGAGCACATACAGTTTTCTCTTGCAGACTGTTAGCAATCCCCCAGCATACAGTCATTTCCCACTCCTGTGGCTCCTCACACTTAGCCCATTTTCTTTCTTTAAATTGATTGTACATATATATATATATACACACATATATGTATATACATATTTATATATATACATACATCTATATATGACATTATTGTCTAGCCCTTAGGTTCTCCCACCATCTTATCACCAGGGAACCTTATCTTCATCTCTTTTGCCCATCACACTTCCCCCTCTCTTGCTCTATGCTTCTGTTCTGCTGACAGTTAAATTTTTTCTTGTCAGTTTGCTTGCTTTCCCTCTATCTCTCATATAAGTGAGACTATTCAGTATCTTTCTTTTTCTTTCTGGCTTATTTCCACCAACACGATTCCTTCTAGGTCTATTCATGTTGTAGCAAATGACAAGTTTGTCTTTTTTGACTGAGGAACAATATTCCATCGTATAAATATACCACAACTTTGTTGACCATTTGTCAATTTGGGAGCTTTGGGGTTGTTTCCATATCCTGCAAATAGTGCTGCCATAAACATCCGCATACAGGTGTCCTTTTGAAAGTTTCTTCAACACACGGTGGTGGGAAAACTGAACTGCTACATGCAAAAGAATGAATCTTGACTACTCCCTCACACCATGTACAAAAACCAACTTGAAATGGATAAAAGACTTGTTTCTCGGACCTGAAACCATAAAATACATAAAAGAAAATATGGGCAAAACACTCTAAGATTTACACTTCAGAAACCTCTTTCAGAACATATCTATAGGATACTAAAAAAAATGAAGGAAAACATAAATGTAGTAACAGAATCCTAAGTTTCAGTTGGGAACATGCCTGCTTTGAATAGAGATCACATGCTACAGGCACAACCACATAATTGACTTATAACCCTGGACTCAGAGAAGTGTTTTCAGGAGGAGGGATGTCTTTGAGATGAACAAAATAATCACTACACAGTGGTAACAAGACAAGGGGCATGTCCTTCCAGTGAAAATGGTATATGTCTCCATATGGTAGGTATTGTTTAATTTCCAACCCATTCTAAAAGGTAAGTTTGGTCAAGAAAACATATGAAAAGACATTCAATTTCCTCACAATCAAAATATTAAAATTATTTCTAAAGGGCAATGTTTTATTCTTTTTCATATGCAATATTACTTGTCATTTTCATCTGTATATTATACACAATTATTTCACAATAATATATTTAATTTTACACATGTATATTCTATTACATAATTTTTCTATTATAGTATAGTTAAGTTACAATAAAGTGAAATTTTAGAAAAGGAAAGAATGTGATCAAAATATAGAGTAGTTAAATCATCATAAACTAACAAAACTTACAACTGAAGCATTTTACATTGAAAAGTAAATGAATACAAATTAGATATTAAGTCTGTTAGATCAGCAGAAAACTGATTAACTTGAGGTCACAGACACACTAAATCAAAGTAGAATAAATAAAATGGGGATAGAACTGGAGGATTTTGCACAGTCTGTTAATATTAATAGTCAAGGGTAGGTTAAGGACAAAGCATGTTAAGGGATGTGGACAGATGGTTCAGACTAATGATTTGGTACTTTTGGGTGACTTCCATCCTTCTCATCATTGGTTGTAGGAGATGACACAATAAGCAATGGTCCTTTATTTAAAAAAAATAAAATAAGATAAAGACTTTACTACAAATCTGAAGGAGAGTATTTCTTGACTTTATCATCTCAATGGAGAACAGAAATAATAAACTAATATAATCAGTGTGGGTCCTTGATAAACATAAGCCCACAGAAAATAAGACTGAAATAGGGAGCCTATTTTTAAAAAATAACAGATGAGATATAATAGTATCTCAGGATCAAAATGTTCTCTTAAGAACAGCAAAGTCCACAGGAGAAAATCTAGTAAGTTAAAAAATGCATGGAAAACTAACAAAGGAAAACTATCAGTGGCCAAAAGAATGATTTATACAAAATCTTGTCCATGTACCAAATTAGGACTTTTTAAAAAATGTTGTTTTTCACTAGTACTATGACTACCAATTATTCAACATTTCTTAACAGATTAAAATATAATCGTAATACCCCTGAAGAGACATATTCACTATAACCATTATGAATTGATATGTCATTCTTGCATAAAATTTTGGATCTTAATAAAACACTTTCACTTACATAACTTCAGAACAAATGTATTCATTTACATAAAGAATTATGAAAAATGAAATTTAAATAACAAAAGGATGAGTGAGTTCCCCTTTAAATAAATGTCATAACCACTATATATCCAAATAATCCCTCAACAACTAGAACATACAGTCTACAGGATCTTCTTCAGTTATACAAAGATTAAAAAAATAAATCTCAGTGTGCAAAGAGAGAGATGAGATTTCCACTTCTCCTAACTTATAACCAAAGACAGGTCATTCCAATCCACAAGGTAAAGTATGAAAGTATGTACTTGGTGATAGATGCAAACAAGTGAGAATCTAGATGACAATTTGGTCAAATCATTACTTTGGAAGCAAAAATTGGTCTACAAAATTAAAAAGACTTTTAAATATTTTTAAATACTCTATGCAAGTCACTAAAACTGTTTAAGGTTTCTTTAGAATACATACAACAATATAAGAAATTAGGCTTCCATACAGATATTTTTGTCACTGTGTGTGTGTGTTGACGTTAAATATTCCAGGTGAATCTATGTTTTCTGCAGCAGATCAGGTAAATTGCTTGTTAGGTTTTTAAAGGCTGTGTCTTGACAGAAATTTTCCAGATCTGACTCATGCTCAAGATAAGTTCAGGTATTTTCTAATCCTAAATACATCTTCATCAGTTTTGCCTGTCACAGAGAACAAGACAGTATAGGTTCTCTTAACTCCAGGCTGAACTTCATTCTGGTTGATTAAAAATAAATAAACATTCATCTACTTTGGGGCATTTGGGTTGCTTCCATATCCTGGCTAGTGTGAATAGTGTTGCAATGAACATCCAGGTACAGGTGTCTTTTTGAATTAGAGTTTTTGTAACCTTTGGGTAGATTTCTAGCAGTGGGATCGCTGGATTGAATGGGAGTTCCATTTGCAGTATTTAAAGGTACATGATGGAATATTATTCATCAACCAAAAAAACAAACTTTGTCATTCGCAGCAACATGAAGCTAGAAGGACTCAGCTAGCAGAAATAAGCCAGAAAGAAAAAGAGAAATACAAGATGGTCTCACTTATATGAGGGATAAAGGGAAAACAAACAAACAAGAAAAATTTAAAACCAACTCACAGCAAAATTGAAGTATGGCACATGAGAGGGGGAATCGGGAAAAGCGAGAATGGGAGGGGCACAAAAGACTGAGATGATGGTTCATGGGTGATAAGGATAACCCTGGGGTAGATAATGATGTAAAATAAAACAAATAAAAATAAATAAACAAACAGTGGTATCTAAAATAGAATACTTTCTCGGGAGTAACATGGAAGTCTACAGCTGACTTATATTTGCACTCCTCATATCTAGAAAAGTATGTGAGCCTGACTGATATTTGAATGTTGAATTTAATATGCTTTTTATTGTATTGTTTGCACAACAGCATCTGATAAATGCTTTTGGATTGGAATATTTCATTAATTTATAGTTACTGAAGGAAATCAAAACTGAGGTTCTCTTTCCCACCAAAAAGCTACTTTTGATAAACCAGGTCAACAGTAATGAGTATTATATATCTTCCTTGAGGTAAGTACATTTTTAAAGTAGGGGAGAACCTTCCAAATGTACCAGTACAAGTTCAAAAACATGACAATATATTTCAGCCTGTGTAACATTCTCACCATCTGCCAGCAAATAATGAACTCTCAGAGATCCAAGATCAAACGCCCTAATTGAAATGCCTGGGCCACATCCTGTCTAGTTGAGGTATTAAATCCAAGCTGGATAAGTCACCTGTCTAAGCTAATAAAGTGGGAGACATGCAGGACAACAAAAGACATCAGCAACTTCTGACTTACCATATGCTACTGTTGACTCATTCCCTATGATTGGATGCTCTACTCGTCATCCAAACAATGAAATAATTCCATCTAGAGAATAGGAAGTGTTCTGCTCCTCAGCTATAGATTTCCATCATCTGAAAACTCTGCTCAAGTACACACAACCTTGACAAATATAACCACCCCAGACAGATCTGATCCCATAGCTAAACCTGTCACAGCACCCATGGGTGCCATCTTGTCATTGTCTAAAGCCAAGACTCTTTCTGGGGTAGCCTGTATCTAAAGGTCAAAGCAGAGTCACCTTCCTCCACTGTAGGACAAATCTGAAGGGTGACCTCACCTTCAAAACTCCCTGTATTGCTAATGAAAGAGACAGAGCATTCAACGGGCTGCAACTCTACTTTCTTCAATGAGGTTTGAACCACAACCTTACAAGAGGGGATATTGTGCAGGCTCCTTCCTTGAGTACTCTGCAGATTTTATTCTGTATCTTTACAGCTATTCTCCCATCACATTTTAATAATCCTTTAGGTTAAATCTTGCCTGTATATGAATTACAATATGACATCCTTCTCTAACACAGGCGAGAATAAGCAATATACCTTTCGGTAAGGATAACACCAAACATGCACTGCAGCAGAAAGCAATGAATAGTGATGAATCTTGGAAATTCCAGGCAGCTACTGAGAAACAGTCTGAAGAACTGCAGCTTTTCATGCCAAGGGATCTATTATTTAAGGTACAGCATTATTTTTCAAAGGACAGAAAACTATATTTGATTCCCTACCTTCACTAGAAAAACATAAAAGTCAGAGAAGAGGTCAAACTTCTAGAAAAATTTCTCTCTAAATGGATGCTTACTAGACATGACAAATTGAGCACTCATCTAACCCTACCCTTAAGTTCCGATGTGAGAGTGGAAGCCTAACACACATAAATAAGGTGGGATTAAGAACATCAGTAAGCCGATGGGAACATCTGGTTTGTATGGATTTCACTACACGTAAGAAAGAGTCAACAGCACAGAGTTCCAAAATGGGAAGAGACGATTTTAAAATGCTGCGGTCTAAGAAAATGGAAATATTTGCTAGAGTACATGCTTAACTGTGATGTTAATTTTACATAACAAAAGGACATTTTAGCACATCTCTTAGTATCTTTTTAAAGATTTGAAAAAGTAGATAATATGAAAGTGAGCAGAAGAGTTAACATCATCCTTGATTATCCTTTCAAAGATTTCTATGAGAACCCTTTGTTGGCATATGAGAGCTTGGCTTTCTTTCTTTTTATATATATTCTTAATTGTTATATATGTTTTCTTAGATTGTTGCGTATCCTGAATTTCTCCCACCACCATATAACCCAAGAACATCCTATTCACTTGTGCTCATCCCTCCCCCTACCTTCACCTCCCCCTCCCCCCTTCAGTTCAGTTATCAGTTCATTAATTTTAACTCTTTTTTTGACCTTTTGTTTGTTTTCCCCATATCCCACATGCAAGTGAGACTATCTGGTATTTTTTTTCTGGTTTATTTCAGGTAGTATAAGTCCTTCTAGCTCCATCCATGTTACCACAAATGACATGAATTTATCTTTTTGATTGCTGAATAATACTCCACACTGTATATATATATATATATATATATATATATATATATATACCACAACTTTCTGACCCACTTATCTGCTTGGGGGCATTTGGGTTGTTTCCATGTCCTGGTTATTATAAACAGTGCTGCAATAAACACAGGAATGCAGGTTCCCTTTGCACTAATGTTTTTGTATCTTTTGATTCCCAGGAGTAGGATTCAAATGCTGATTCAAATGGTGGCACTGGGCTCGACTACTCTGGAGTTTCCATCACTCGACAAGACTGACTCACTGCGCCTAAACTGTGAAAACCTTGGTCTATGCTGATCACCCAATTTCCTTCTGGAAGTCCAGGATTTCGGTACATGCTCACCAGAGAGGTCCTCATGATACAACGTTACCTCAGCAGGAAATAGCACATTTTCTAAAAATTTAAATATGGAAGCTACTTCCTCTCTACTGGTCCATAATGACATATTAAGTGATTTGATGAAAATCTATCAGAAACCAGAAACAATTCTACGATTCTAAGAAAATTTTATAACCTTCCATCTTCATAATTTCTATTTTCCAAGTAAAATATTTTAAAAAAATAGAATTCTTTTATAGCCAAGAAGGATTCCACTATGCATATATTCCCTTTATTCCTAATCTATGCATCAGTCATTGGTTTATCAGGTTATTTCTATAACTTGATTTTTGTAAATAGGGTAGCAATGCATATAGGAGCAGATAGATGCCTTTGAAGTCAGATTTTTGCATTCTTCAGGTAGGCACCAGGAGTGGACTCACTGAATCTAGTGGGAGATCTATTTTCAATATCTAGATAGTGTTTTCCACAGAGGCTAAACCAGTGCACGTCCCATCAGCAGTGTAGGGGGATCCCTTATTCTCCATAAACTCACAATACTTCCTGCTCCCGGTCTTTGGCATGGGCCAATCCTCAGAAGGCTGAAGTGGTATCTCACAGAGAGTTTGATTTGCACTTTCCTGCCGGTGAGACTTGGAAGGCATTGTGCTAAGGGAAGTCAGAAGAAGAAAGACAATTCCTGGGGAGTGCAGCTAATAAGTGGAATCTAGAGAAACCAAACAAGGGTTCAGATAAAACCAATTAACAAACCCTCTATCCCTGATGATAGAAATTAGACTCCCAGGTGGGGGAGAAGAGCAGGAAGGGAGGACAATGGATGATAGCAGGAGACTTGATGGTGTGTGGGGTGCAATAACATACACCTGAAGGCTGTTTCCTACCTTTAACGGAATACAGTGTTGTAAACCAATGCTACTTCAATTTAAAAAAATAAGCTTATTAGATAAAATTATTAATTTACTAATATAAAGAAATTATGGAACTATCAAAAAAGTAAGTAGGACTTTAATGCCATTATATTTCCTAAGACAAAGAGAGTCAATGATACTAATGTGAAGTATTGAAATACAGATCTTTTCTAACTTGGTTCTCATTTCTTTCTGGGGCACTTCACTTGCAGAAACATTAAAATGACATAAATACTTAATATGCCTACATTTCAAAGTGTCATACAGTCACTCTTAAGAAACCTAAGATCCGCAGGAACTATCAAAAAGCCTTCAGAATATTGTTCTGCAAATATTAAAGTATGAATTGGCATATTTTGGCACATTTGAGAAGCAACCTGTTGTGACGCAGCAGAACACATAGAAGAATGGAATGTGTATCTTTGTTCTTACTAAAACATGTCAAACGAATCCAAGCAAACTCAATAGTGCATATGTTCAAATAAATAATACCTACCAGAAATCATTTTAAGAGATACTTTAAGAAGTTTCCAAAATATAACCAAAGGATTTATAAAAGCTAAGTTTTCATTTTTCTCCAAAGAACACTTTGCTCAAAAAAGCATCCTTTCCCTATATCTGTCATGGCCTATATCTTATTTCTAGTTTCAGGAGACCCCTAGCTCCAGGCTCTGCTTAACAACAGTGTGGTAAGAGTCCTACCATCATCACAAAACTTATTAAAATAAGACCGTAAGAGCAGTATCAGTTCCTCCAATATGTTGTTTTACCTTTGAGCTTTCTCAGTAAAGTACTAAATAATACAGCCTAAATAACACATAATTTAGTGGGAACTTTGAGGAACAGGGAGGTGATTATTATCATTAAAACTGCACCAGTAGGAAAGAAGTTCCAAATGTTTTCCATAAAGTATCTTATAATTAGGTTCTCTTCTGAAACTGCTAAAACTTTGAGGCAAAATTAAGTTGGCTGCTGAGAACATTGTTGAATTGCAGTTAATTCCTACTGAGGGTTAAAATGACCCAGTCAAATCTCCAGCTGCTTATGTTACTCTGAATAAATCCTCCCTTTTTTAATAGCTACACCAAAGGGAAAAAAAGGTTTTTTAGAAGTTACCCAGTGAGACAGATGTCCTGGTGCCTTGGCGCTAGGGAAGGTATGACAATACACATCTGAACAGGTGTACACCTTCCCCATAAACTAAACTAGACACAGTGTTCAAACCATATTCCCCAAATAAATAAGAACCACTGTGCCTTGTCTCCAAGGCCATATTTCATAAAAGGAGAAATCTGACATGTTTCTGTGGTCATTCTGAGATCTACCTCTCCTGAGCTAAGCCCTAAACTCAGTCGGAGAGCTGAAGAGGGTTACTCTGTAGAACAGACACCTGCGTTCAAAGTCTCCACTCCTGCTTCTAGCTAAGTTCCTGGTGGGCTGCTCAAACTCAGAACCACCTGACGTCTACTCCCACAGCTGGAGGAAAACCCCAAATCACTCAAGTCCTGACTAAAAAGATTTACATTCACTAGCTTCACATTAACTAACAGGAGTCAGAGACTGGTCTCTCCTACGTTCCCTTCTCCCACAGAACTTGGGTCTGTCACCCACCAATGGAAATCCCTGTTCTGGGAAAGCAGAAACTTGACCTGTTTATTGGAAGGGGCTGCTGTGACTTTTCAGCGGAGAGGAACTGCAAGCCATTCCTGACATCACCAAGAAATAGAGATTTCTCTTTATGAGCTAAATTTCACTAAAAGCACTTGAGGGTAAATGTTGACCTTTCTTACTAGGACTATGAAATTGTAATATGGGAAAAGTATCCAGAGCTAAGTGATAATAAAAGGTTTTAAATGGTAAAATTTAGTCATTAAAATGAAAAAAATTAAATAAAGGCAAGTTTGTGTTTTAAAAAGTTCATATGGCGAAAACATAAAATCAAAAAGAAGTAAGAACTAACACTGACATCAAGCACAAATTTAGTATTTGTAAATTGGTGAATATGGGATTAACTTATGTAAAAAGCAAAGAAATCATGGAAGAAGATATTCTTTTTTATTACATATTTGTGATTTTTAATCTTTTGGTAATTGCATTTTAATATACTTTCCTTTCTAAACCCAGTAAAAAATATTGATCTAGTTATACTCAAATTTAAAGAGCTCATTTGTTCATGAAGACTATTTAACATGATATATATTTAAAGATTTTAAATATATTTTAAAATCTAAATTACATTTAAAATCTTTTAAATTCTAAATTTAAATTCTAAAACAGAAAATTTGGCTCTGAAGAGAAATGACAATTTTACCACTTCTAGAAGGAAAAAAAGGGAGGTTGTATTCAGGTTAACGTGATTCGTTTGCACCTATGTTAGAAAACACAATACATTGTTACTATCTTTGCTTTAAATAGTCAATTATGTTTTGAGGAGATTAAAAGAGGAGACAATTGTGATTTATATTTACCTAACTCTTATTATCTGGAGCTTTCCATCTTTTGGTGGATCAAAATTTCCATCTGAAATCGTTTTGCCTTTTGCCTAAAGAACTTTCCCTAATCTTCTGTATGGTAGAGATATTTTCACAGTAAGTCCTCTCGGAAATTGTTTTTCTGAAAACTTTTGTTTCATTTTCATTTCTGAAAGATACTTTTACTAAGAATAGAACACTTAGTTGACAGGTTTTTCTTCCAGCACTTTAAAGAGAGTATTTCATCACTTCTGGCTCACATAGTTTGTGACATGAAGTCTATTTTCAGTCTTATCTTTAGATCCATGCGAATAATGTGTCTTTTTCCACCCTCTCATTGTTAGAGAATTTATCTTTTCATTGTTGATTTTTCCGTATTTTTGTTCTAATATACTTTAGTGTAACTTCCCTTAAATTTACTCTGCTTATGATTTATTGAGCTTCCTGGGGATGTGGGCTTAAAATTTCCATCAACTTTTGAAAATGTTCTAACTTATTCTTGCCACTCACAAATCACAGAGATGGAAAGAGATTATGCCAAGCAAAGAAAGTCAGACAGTGAGAGACAAATACTGGATAATTTCACTCATAGGTGCAATATAGGAAAAGAAATTAAAGCAAAAAAAAAAAATAGAAATCTGTCCATAAAATTAAGAATACCACACAGAAGATGAAAGATGGAGAGCAAGGGCCGATGAACTGTGGTGGGATTTGAAGACATTGGTGGTGATGTGGTAACCTACATCTGAAGAGATATAGACCTATAATGTTGTAAGCTAACATTACTTCAATTTAAGAAAAAATGGAAAAATAAAACCATAAAACTCTTAGAAGAGGAAAAAATCTAAGTGATCTTGGGTTTAGTGATGACATTTAGATGCAACACTAAGTGCATAATTCAAATGGGACTTCATTAAAAGTTAAATCTTCCATTCTATGAAAGGTACTCTTTAAAGAATGAAAACACAGGCCACAAATTGGCAAAAAGTCTTTACAAGACATTAAAGGAATGGTATCCAAGAGAGTGAATTTTTTTGAACACAACAATAAGAAAACAAATTGAGTAGTAAATTTAATGATATAGATGCATGTTGACTTTTAATGTTGCACACCTGAATTTTCTGTTACAATGTTACTTCCAGGAGCATAGAGTAAGTTATCAGCAAGAAAAATAAAATACCTCAGTATTGGAAGTGAGGAGAGGATGTAAATAGCTACTTCACCAAAAAGCTATAGATGCAAGTAAGTACATGAAAAGACACAGAACAAGGAAGGGAAGAAACACAAGGGAATACGGTGATGTTTTAGGGGTGGAATGGGATGGGGTCTACCTGAGGGGAGAAACCAATTACTGTATAAATGAACAGTGATGTAATCCTAGGTCACTATAGTATTGCAAATTCAAACAATGATGAATACCACTACACATCTACTAGAATGGCCAAAAATCTGGATCATACAACACCAAATGCTAGCAAGGCCGCTGGAACAACAGGACTCTCATTCATTGGCAGTGAGAATGCAAAATGGGACGGTTTGGAAGACAGCTTGGATGTTTCTGACAAAGGCATAGTCTTACCATATAACCCAGCCATCCTACCTACTGTTACTTTCCCAGATTAACCAAAAAAAAATTTTACACAAAACACTATACATGTGTATAGTGACTTTCTTCACAACTGTCAAAACTAGGAAGCAACCAAGATGTTCTTCAGCAGGTTAGTGGGTAAACAAAACTACAGTGCATCCATACAATGGAATATTACTCAGTGCTATAAAGAAATGAACTGCCAAGTCATGAAAAGATGCGAAGGAACTTTAAACACGTAATAAAAGAAAGCGGTAGCGCTAAAAGACATTCTGGAAAAAGTAAAACTGGAAATAAGACATTCTGGAAAAAGCAAAGCTGTAGGGAGTAAAAAGATAATCAGTTTGCCATGGGTTTGCCATGGGTTGAGAGGAGAGATGGAGGGACACATAGTAAGCTAAGCAAGGGGAATTTTCAGGGTGGTGAAATACTACAATATTGTACGATACTGTAATGATGGATACATGATGTACATTTGTCAAAGCCCACAGAACAGTACAAGAAAAGAGTCAACCATGGATTCAACATGCAATAATTATTAGTTTTGGCTTTATTGTTAGTTTACAACAATAGTTCAACAAACATTCCACACTACTTATAAGATGTTATAAATTTTTCCATAAGCCTAAAATCGCTCTAAAATATATAAAATATCTAAATGCAAACAGTATGCCTAGTATGCTTTTGATTAACAAACAAGAGGGGAGAAGAAAGGCTAAATAAGGAAGAAAAAATTAAATAGACTGACTAAGACTACAGTGAGTGGCCAGAAAGAATATGTAGGAAGGAAGATTACTCTGACTATACCCATTTGTTTAGTTTTGACTTTTGGACTATATTAATGTTTTATGTGATCAAAACATAAAATCAAAGTAACAAGAAGGAAAAAGCCAAAAACTGTATTAGAAATAAAAACACAAATCTAAATGCATATCAAATAGATAAGAACTATGCAGAAGTAAACAAATTAACCTAAGTTGGTGGTGGTGCTGGTTTAATGTGTGTGTGTGTGTGTGTGTGTGTGTGTGTGTGTACACAAGTGCCATGTATTAGAACTGAAGGATGGGCAGTTATATTGATGTTGTTGGGAACCAGGATTCTTTTCTCTGAGAGAAAGGAAATA
Source organism: Uropsilus gracilis (assembly GCA_004024945.1). Lineage (NCBI taxonomy): Eukaryota > Metazoa > Chordata > Mammalia > Eulipotyphla > Talpidae > Uropsilus > Uropsilus gracilis. The sequence goes on along the minus strand of PVHY01013572.1, from coordinate 26,303 downwards.
GATTGAGGTATTAGGAGGAACACCCTGTGACTTAGAGGTCTCAGTATGAACTCTTGATTCTTAAATACCCACACACACAATCCCCTAGTCCTAAGACTGAAAGGGCCCAGAAATAACAACACCCTTGATAGCAAGTATTACTACCACTTGCTAATAATACTTGTGATAGGGTTTAGGTTTCTAGATATTTCCCAATACTACTTTTCACAAAAAGGATAAGGACCTCTTTAGAAAAATAGATGATGTCAGAGCTGAGAAATCCAAGGGTGATGGAAATCCAAACTGTATTGGTCCAGAAAGGAGGTGCTCAGCAGAGATGGAGGTGTGTCAAAACATGGAGGCCAGCTTGAGAAGGTTCTGATGAGCCAAAATTGGGCTGAGAACAATGTGAACGTCAAATGGATAATGACAGTAATGAACTATAATCCACTGACTTAAAAGGGCATTCATGAGTCCAGAGGGAAAAAAAGGAAGAAGAGATAGTGAAGACTAATTGGCCATCAAAGCAATATTGATAAACTGTAAAAAAGCAAAATGCAAAGTTTATCATTGGCGAAACTGTGCCATTTTGTAAATGACACAGATAATAAGCACCAATGACTGCTAAATCCATTGGGAGACAGGGTACTTGAGGTGTGCAATGTTCCTCTTAGTTCTCAATAAGTAATCCAGGGCACTTCTCCAAGGGACCATATGCAGGGACATGGCAGAAACTGAGTTAATCAAGTAAGGGATTAATCTCCACAGCACTGTAAGTCTGCCACTCCCAAGTGGACACATTAACCTGCATATGACTCTTGCCAAGAGTATGTCTAACCTCTAAAATATGACTTGGAAAGGTTTGCTTTTCTCCCCCTGGCAAAGCAAGTCCCTAATCCATGCCAGCAGCATCTTGCATCTGGATAATTGCTCTCTTAACAGGTAGAGACCTACAGATTCCCCTAAAGACAGACAAAAGCATCTGTTTTTGATTCCTCAGGAGAGAAGACAGGCTCTTGGAGTAAACCATCACTTTCAAATGAGAAAACACGGGGAGAGGATTCTTGGGACGCAGGATTTGAAGGCAGCATAATCATTTTTACTTGCAAAAAGTCAGTTACATATAAAAATTAGTGTCTTGGCCAGTTTATTTAGACTTCTGCTTCATATTGATTTGAATTCAGCTTTTTTAAAAGCTAAGCTTTAAAATCTATTGGGAGTGGTAGGCTAAAGATGTCTCTCTGCATCCCCTCCCTTTTTCCGGGTGTAAGGATGGAGGATAAGTATTTGACAAGGAAATGAATTAATAAAATAAATGTAAAATATGTGTGTATGGGCATTTTGCTCATCTCCACCACTTTACTGTTGCCTTTCCTAAGCTATAAAAACCTGGAGAGTAAATAATATGCCTTTTCAGCCCTCCTTAGCCCAGCAAAAGAGGTTTTTAGCAGAACTGGGCAATGATAAAGCAGCAATCTGCACAGTGGTTACACAACAAATGTTGACAGCGCAGAAATAAAATTCTTGATAAAAGCTGAAAGATAGAGCAGCTTTTAAGTAACCAGTAGCTTCTGGTCAAATCCCTAAACTTGCTAGAAAATACAAAATGTAAATGATTTCTAAGATTTACTCAAATTTCAATACTTTGGGGGAAAGAGTGCATATTCACCCATGCAGAGAACTGAAACATCAAACAGTAAAGTGAAAGTTTTGGTGAAGTTATTCCATTTTAATTTTGACGAACAGGTGCTGGCACTGATAAATTTTACCTCAAGAATTAATTCAGTGAAATTTTCCCCTTCAAGCATATTAAAAATAAGCTGTTTGCATTTTTCTGCATATGATAATTATAACCCTGAAAGTGCCTTTTAAATATGGATTATAAATTCAGCTACCTTAAAGTAAAATGAAAGGGTGAATTTCACTCAATCTTCAGTAAATAGGAAACTGATCTGACAGAACTATTTTGCACTTTCAGGGTTTAACTTTCTGACTAAATAATTCATGTTTAGTTTTTTTATGTGAATTTACCAAGGTCTGTACACTAATTTTTTAAATATTCAAATGTTTTAACATTTGGTTTGTTAATGCATAGATCTTTTCAGTATAGTGTCCTGTCTCTAAAGGGGCTATTCATAAAAGGAGGTACCTTTTGGTCAACCAAGGGATATTCAAAGTGAGGGAAACCCAAAACCTTGATATTCCTAGAATTTCCCAGGAAGATCCAAAATCCTAATTGGAAACTCACTTCAGAGTATGCTAGAGCATTTATCTTCTGCAAATCAGTAAAACCTGTCCTTTAGGCTCAGCAATTTGAGCCTAATGAGTCCAATGCTCAGGCATTTCATCCCTTGTGTACAGTATCTTATGAAGAAAGCAAGAAAGTTACAAAGTCGGCTCGATGCTGAGTATTTCCTCAAAGTCAAGTTTTGGGGCGCACTAAGATTGAATCCCAAAAATTGCAAAACTAGAGCTTACCTGGGATACCACATTTCAAAAACTGTTGGATTCTCAGCCTGGGACATGAGACTCCTAGCCCAGCTCAAGGCTGACAATGTTCCATATTTAAGAAACCATCAATTACAGCCTTCCTTCAGGTTCCTGTAGAGATGCTTAGAGGCTGCAAACTAACTTAGTCATAACCTGAGCTGACAACCTCAGATCCAGGGATGACTCAACAATAAGATGCCGATGAACATCAGTCCAATGACAACAGCAGAAATGCCACCACTTCTCCTGCAGCTTAAACTCTCCTGCAGCTTAAATTCATCATTTTCTTCCTCCACCAGGAAAGCAACAACCAACAAGCTTCCAAGTCTTAAGTCTCCAAGTTGCGGAGGCATCAGAAATAGCCTCTTGCTTTGGATTCCAGGTTTTACATTTCTGACAATCACTGACGTGACATGACTTAGGCCAACCGGAACAATTCCAGTGCTAACAAGGGAGAAGGTGACGATCCTGGCTTACCTGGGGCACAAAATTTTCAGTGCCAAATCCTGAATCCTGACCGGGGTTAACCAGGACGGTTGGTGGAAGGTAAATGAGATCGCCAGGAGTTTTTAGGCCACTAGCCCGTGGCTACCACCTGCAGCCTTGATTGTGTTAATGCAGAAGGAGCTTGGGAGTGAGGGCTCCAGGCATTGCACAAGCGTAATTGTGAACACCTGGGCCCAAAAAGCATGCATGTCCACGTGTGTAAATGTGTCCACCTGAGCTTAGAAGTAGGGATAAAAGAGCAGCTTGACTACAGAAGAGGGGGTGGGGGAGAAACAGAAACAGAGAGGAGGAGGAGGGGAGACAGAAAAGAGTGGGAGAGAGGGAGAGAGAGAGACAGAGAAGGAAGGAGAAAGAGACAGAGAGAAAGAGAAGGGGGAGGGAAGGAGGGAGGAAGGGAGAAAGGAAGGAGAGAGGCAGAGTGGGGTTACAGGGGAAAGAGAGAGAGAATGCAGAGACAGAACCAAGGTACAGATTCATACAGGCTGGGAGGTCCCACTGCCTGTCCGTCTCCCAGTCCCCCTACCTGAGTTTCCTGTGTTCCTGACACCCTCAGAGCATTAGAACTGTAACTCCATGGAGGGCTCCAACCACCATTGGCCATCTGGGGAAATCAAAAGTGAAACTGACCAGCATGTGTTTGCCCTCCAGCTGGCCAGAGTCCAGCATAGAGGTTGTTGCTTCTATTTATAGGGGGATGGGAGACAGGGTAGTGAGATGTTTCTTTGACCACCCAGGTAAAACCATAGATGTCCACTGATACAGTTATTGATGGGCTATAATACATAACACATGATGAAAGTTGTCACAAATTTTTAGAGTTCCTCTCAACAAGAGGTTGACTCTATTCTCTACCCTTGAGTGTGGGTTGAGTGTGGGTTAGTCCTGGAAATGCTTTAGCCAATAGCAGTAGAGAAAGCAAAGCTGGGCTGCTTCCAAATCTGGGTCTCTTGATAACTTTGACAAACCCTCACTCTCCCAAGACCCCGTCTGTTGGAGGAACATCCCTAACTTGCCTCTCTCAGGGCATCTGGCCCTGAAATTAAGACATCTAAAACAGGAATACCTCGTTTAGAGCATAAAGCACTTTGTATTATTTCTTCAATCTGCCTCTGAATAACACTACAATATGCCACATGTTTATATTAACATTGAAATCGCAAAGAATTGTGGGCCAAGAATAATATGATGGCTAAGAGCAGTGACAAGATTTGAACCTTTAAAGAAAGTTACTTTGAAGCTTGATGTGGCTGTAGACCCAAACTCCATAACCTTTTCCTAAATAGACGCTAAAGGCTCATGAGACTCTACAAGAGAGATGCCAGGCATCGCAAAGGCTCAGTGAGGTTGGCATTAATCAGCAGCCCCAGCTGACATACAGTGACTATATCATGTGATTGATCCAAGATTAGTTGAGTCATCCCAGACCAGGATAAATACCAGGGGACCCAAGCCTAGATGGAAAATCTGAGATGGTTAAACTGAAAACGGTTGTTGCACTAAGTCACAAAATTTAGGGTGGTAACAAGTGCTGGTGCAGATGTGGAGAAAAAGGAGCACTTTTACACTGCTAGTGGGAATGCAAATTTCAGTCACTATGGAAAACTGAGTGGAGGAACCTCAAACTATTGAAAGTGGAACTACCATTCCATCCAGCAATCCCACTTCTGGGAATCTACCCAAAGGACACCAAAACATTACTTCAAAAGGACACCTGTACTCAGATGTTTATTGCAAGACTATTTGCAACAGTCAGGATATGGAAACAACCCAAATGCCCCCAGACAGATGGATGGATCAGAGCTATGGTATATTTACATAATGGATATTATTCCACAGTCAAAAAAGAAAAATTTGTTGCATTTCTGATAACGTGGATGGAGCTAGAAGGAATCATTCTAGTGGAAATAAGTCAGAAAGCAGAAGAGAAATACTGGATAATCGCACCTATACGCAGGATACAGGAAAAACAAACAAACAAAAGGACAAGTAAAACTTAAAACTGTCAGCAAAACTGAAGCATAGAGCAAGGGGGGGTTGAAATCAGAGGAGGGAGGGACACAAGAGAGTAAGATGATGGTTCATGGGTGACAGGTGGTAGGAGAACCTCAGGGTAGACATTGGTGTAAAATACATGCATGTGTGCAATTAATTTAAAATACAAATAACTATCTTTTTTAAAAGTTTAGGGTGGTATATCACACAACCAATGCTAAGAGACACTTTGACCTAAAGGTTACAGTGGTTCATCTATAATGGAAATGTCATATAGCTACTGTCTCTGGGACAGCAGACATTTTATTTTTAATGGAATTAGCTGCTTTCCATGATTCTTAAAATGTTTCTGTATTTTGGTTGGTCTCCCCATCGCATTACGGTATCTTCCTTTACAGTTCCATGTTCCCAAAACATTATCCTATTTCACGCTTCATGTCTGCACATGCTCTATGCCCTCCCTCTTTGTTCACGATTCATAATCTTTCACTCAGCTCAGCCAACACTTCAGTAAAGTCATTCTAAATTCTGCTCTTCTTTGCTAGGAGATTCCCTATTTTGTACTCTGTTGCCAGGGTAAATTTCTGTATTCATAACCCTATCTGAGAATAGCAATTTTGTGAATGTGTCTCTTCACTATCCCAAAAGGTCTATGAGCCTACCCCAGCAACCAACAAAACCTGAATTAGTGGATGCACCATAAACATTTGAAAAACTGAATTGAGAAGTCTAACACAGGAATACCTGTTTCGGAGTACCAAGTATTTTGTACTATTATTTCCATGATCTGCCTCTGAATCACATCTGCTACATGTCACATGTTGATATTAACATTAAAAGTACAAAGGGTTGTGGGTCAAGAATCCTATGCCTGCTAAAAGCAGTACCACGATTTAGACCTTTAAAGAAGTTAATGTCAAACTTGACATTCTGTAAACCCAAACTTTATAACTTTCTCCCAAATAGAAGCAAAATAATACCAAAATAGATGTGTAAATAAGAACAGCAAGTATGAACATCTTCAGCTCAACTCTACCACAGGTGTGTCGGAGGCTGGGCCACATAACACAGTAAGGAAAGTCCTCTTGAGCTAATGTGGGAGGGATATTTGGCTTCCTCTCTCATCAGGCAGATGGAGGCAGTTTTCCATGTTTGTGAGAATGCAGTGAGGGCTGGTTGGAATGTGCATGTGGAACAAGCATAGTATTTGACTTAGGTTAAAAAATAGAATGAGATGAGTATCCCCCAGAGAACTTATACAAGACACTCCAGTGGATTTCTAGATCCATGTCCCTGCTATTGTGCACACAAGTAAGTGTTTATATATACATGTATATCTCTATACACATAAATGTGTTTACAGGCAGTATACATGCACACATATAGCAAAAACAAAGCAATGTTAGAATTCAACTCTCCTTCCACTCGCCAGGACAGAAGTCCTCCAGTGTATGTTGGCATATCCAGGATTCCCCAGATAGTCAAATGGGGGTTAAGAGGTTGCCTGGCAGTTGTCCACTTAAATCTCTAGAAAGGTAATCCATCTCTGTCCCTTTAAGTTTCCCAGAACATTATAGGAAATTAATGGCAGATTGAGTATTTTCTCTCTTTCTCTCTTCCCCCTACTCTCACCTCTTCATCCCAAATGCCATTAATACAGAAAGTTATCTGTAAAGGCACAGACACATAACGACAAATGGAATGAGAGATAACTAAGGCGACAAAATTCTGGAAGCTATATAGTAGATACATGACAAATAACTGAGCAGACTTGAGAAAAAAATACAAGAGACCATAGGAAAAAAAGAATAGAAAAAATAACTAATGCTGCCATAAAAGGTCCATGACTTTCATGCTGGAAATGCTGCAAGGTGAAGAAAAAGGCAAAGAACAAAACAAAACAAAAGCTTGAGGAACTGTTTGGCAGAGCATTTATACAAGAAGCACCTAAACTCCCATACGCCTTCTCCACTTTTTATAGCCTGATGACTACCCCTTTCTAAGTCTTGCAAAAGCCTGAAAGTTTACTCATTGGGGAAAGTAAAATAATCCTTTAAGTCAGCCCATTTAAGCCAGGGCAACATGCTGAAAATAGGGTGAGTGAGAAAACACAGGGAAACTGAAGACTGACATCCTTAAGCCTCTTCGGGAGAAGCTTGAAGAGGAATCTTCTAGGACATAACTTTGGAAGAAAAGACTAAAAGATACTGACATCAGAGTCATAGAACAACCCACCCAAGATGAACTAATGTGCAGCTCACGGTGATTATGGTATACAGAAGGGGACATCTAGTCTTTCTCAAGAAAATGTATTTCCAGCTCTAGACATGTGTAGTCAGTTTAACTCTCCAAGTCAGGGGGGGGTAGAAAAAAAGATATTTTCAGGAAATTACTGGAAGATACACTCCCTCAGCACAGAAGTCACAGGACATAGAGCAGTCCCTGACACAGCAGCGAGGCAGCAGGAACCCTGTCATGGTGGTGAAGGGACTACTTGAATTGCTACTATGCAGAGGGAGCGGGAGATGACAGTTTTGAGCAAACAGAAAGAAGAAAGGGAGATTCTTCAGAATAGGACAGGTCTGATGGGTCAAGACGATCTCGAGAAGATAGAA
>PVHY01013572.1:0-18620 GCA_004024945.1 Uropsilus gracilis | reverse complement strand
TTAAAAAAATTTAAAAATAAAGAAAGAGAATTGGTACATTCACACATTGGACTACTATTCATCCATAAAGAAAGAAAAATAGTGCCGTTTAAAAGAAAATGGAAGGAGGTTATGGAAATCATGGCTAGTCAGAATGACTATGAAATACTGGGCATTTACACAGCAGATAATGCAGAATGCTAGCAAAATACTTGTAAAAACTTGTGGGTACTAATAATAAAATGAGGTATCTGAGACTAAAAGAGAGTAAGAAGGGAGAAAGGACCAGAAGGGCGTAAAGGATGGTGATGGGAAAATATTATTCCCGGAGTATATTGGAGTAATGGCGCCCAAGAATGCATCAATATGTGAGCTTGAATGGGCAGTGAGGAGGGAGATGAACCCTCATATGTTGTAGTGAAGGTCAATAGATAATACCCAAAACTGAACAATTAAGAGGTATCTACATCAAGAGAAACACCCAGATAATAAGGTGAAATAATGGAAGGAATGGTAGGATGAGAGGAAGATAGGCAGGAGACTGTTGTTTTTAATAACAGTAAGCCTGACAGAGATCCTGGAGCGTTAAGGTTGCAGATGGTAAACCATCATTCCAGCAGAAAATAAGTCAGAAAGAAAAAGAGAGAGAAATATTGGGTGGTCTCACTTACATGAGGGACAGAGCAAAAACAATCCAACAGGCAAAAATAATTTTAATTAATTTTTAGCAAAATTAAAGGATAGAACAAGCAAGGGGGAGGGGAGAAATCTGGATGGGAGGGGCACAAAAGACTTAGATGATGGTTCACAGGTGATAAGGTGGAGGGAGAACCCTGGGGTAGATAACGATGCAAAATAAAATATATATTTTTTAAAAAATCATTTCCAAGAAAACTCAAAGACAAAAGTCTTGCATCCCTGCTGTGACAGAAGAGGTATTAGAAACCCAGCCTGGCTTGGGTCCCTGAAACTTCAACCAATCCCATCACATCTACAAGCATGTCCAGATGCTGAGAAGGGGAGATCGGAACCCCACTTCAGCAGCTACATGCTCTGCCATGATTATTTTCTCCTCTGGCGTGAGAATGCCTACCTGATCACCCTCCCATGGGAAGAAATGGAACAAAGTTGGGAAAAGCCCTTTGTATAGAACAGAGCTGCAAATCTAGGCGCACATTGTATTGTTCTACACTAAGTCCTTACCACCTATTAGGCCTGGTTAACAGTATTGTTCCTTTTCATCCATTATTATGTAACTTGCCTGAATTTAAAGTGTCAGTTCTTACTCATGAACATACTTAGGTAAGCTTAGAAAATAGGAATACGTGGTAACCCCTTTTAACTTCCTTCTGTGCTGGGCCCATGTGGCGAACAGTCTAGAAGGACCCGCAGGGGTCCTTCCTGGTGGTCACGCTCTGTTCTCCTTCCCTCCCAGGTGACATCTGTGATCTGTTTCCAACAACAGACTACAGCCAAGGTAAGAGGCTGTTAACTTCAAGCTTTGGTTACATAAGATCGTCACTTCTGTTTTGCTAGCAGCCTCTCTCTGTTGACTCTCTCCTTTTCTGGCTTTCATGAAATGATCTGCCAAATAAAGAGATCCACGTGGGAAGAAGCTGAGGGAAGGCTCCAAACTGAGCCCGTTCATCCAGGAGCAAAGATTGGCAAATCACAAGGCACTGAAAGCTGCCCACTGTCACGTGAGCTTGGATGTGACTAGTGCCCCGGTCTAGTCACAGATGAGACCCCAACCCTGGCTGATGTGTGGATGACAGTCCTGTGTGGGAATAAAGCGGGGGATGAGACTGCAGAACTGTGACATACACAGATTTGGCTGCAGCCCCAAGTCAGCAGGAATGTGTCAGCGAGACCAGGGAAGGCCATGATTTCAACTCCTGAGGCCACTGAACAAAGATGTTGACTTCTTCCACTCATTTTTTTTTAAGACTAGGTCTCACTATGTTGCCCAGGGTAGTCTCGAACCCACGATCTCAAGCAATCCCTGTCCTCTTGCCTCCCAGTGCTTGGATTATAGGCGCACGCCACCATGCCCAGCTTGACTTCCACTCATGACATCACAGAGGCATCACTCCTGGTGGCACAGGTCCTACTCTCATCTTCCACAGCCTCGGGGTCACCACACCTCAAGTGACTTCCTTCTGGGTGACACCCTCGAATCATCCAGAAGTTATAAAATCACCTCCCAAACATGGGAGAACTGAAACAAATGACTATTTTCAGCAGTGTCAATCAGATGTCATGCAAGCGGTAAGGCACTATTCACTTCAGCACTGCAGAGGCAAAAGTCATCAGAGGTAGCCCACAAATCGAAACCTCTATGGAAGAAAGCGCAACGGTACAGTGAAAATCAGACTTCTGACCCTTCAAACGTCCACAGTCGAACACATGAAATATTTAATAAATCCCAGTTTCTGGACAAACGGGGAGAAAATTTCCTTTGCTTTTAATCTAGAATAAAAGGTGATGTGTGGGTGGTGGAACGGTGAAGCTGGCAGGGCCTACATTATTCTACAGGAAGAAAGGGCAGTGGGAGCTGCAATTACAGCAGCAGAAGAACAGTGGGAGAGCCAGGGAGGCCAGGTGGCCACGCGACTCCCACCTACCTGCTCGCTCAGCTGCCCTCGCTTCCGCGTTATCACAGCTACATTGTTCAAGGAAAACTGTCGTTGTTGTGTTGTGGACACCCTTATCGCACTGACTCAGAAACTCTGTGGCTGTGTGGGAAAACTTTCTCAAGAGAGAATCCATAGACAGCTGTGACTCATCTGCCTGCAGAACAATGAGCGGAATGGGCCATCATTGAAGCTGTCACTTATCAAAACTTGTGGAAGTGATGTGGAGGTGAACGTGGGGGTCTGAACCTGTCAGAGCCACGTGGCTCGCAGCTGTCACTGCCGGACGAGCTGCCTCCATCAGAAGATATTGCTGGCAAGCTAGAGTCAGCTGAGTGGGACTTTGGAGAAAAAGCTGAAATTTGACAACAGCAGCCTTGCTAGCTGGATGGCTTTGTGGTCAAGTGGCTGGGGGGGGGGGTTGATAATGGCAGCATGCATCAGTGTGGAAGTCTCTCTTGAATGACCTCAGAGCACAAGCACAGCACAGAAAGAAAATGACACACTGTATTTTTTTTTGAGGCCAGGTCTTACTATGTTGCCTGCTGTAGCCCTGATCCCACGGGCTCAAGTAATTCCCAGCCTCAGCCTCCTAAGCAGCTGGGATTACAGGTTACTGCCACCACGCCTGGCTGCTTTTTTGAGAACCAGGTCTTACTACGTTGCCCGGGGTAGTCTTGAACCCGCGAACTCAAGTGATCCCTGGCCTCTTGCCTCCCAGCGCTTGGATTATAGGTGCACGCCACCACTCTGGGCTACTCTGTTGTTCTTATTTAACACAGTCTTGGGGGTAAAGATAGGCTTCCATTCTTCTCACTTGGTCTGCCACTAGCATCTGTAGTACTTTACTCGCTGCTATCATAAGTCACCATAAACTTGGTAGCTTGGAACAATGCAGGTTATTCTCTTGCAGTCCTGAATACCAAACATTCAAAGCCAAGTCCACTGGGAAAAGTCGACATGGGAGCTGGGCTGATCCAGGAAAATATGGGTTCCTTGACTCTTCCTGTGTCTAAGGGGCACGAGCTATTCTTGATATTTATGGCTCATGGGCCTGCCTTCATCTTCAAAAGCAGAAGCATAGCATCTTCCATTACCCCTTCCTTCCTTCCTTCTGCAGTCTGCTCTTCCACTGCCTCCTCTTTATAGATGAAGTTGTGACTCACGTAGGGTCCATTAGAAAATCCATCATGCCCCCACCTTGGTATCTTTAAATCACAACTGCAAAACCTTTTTATCACATAAGGTAGCAATCAAAGCTGCTAGGAAATAGGACCTGGATATCTTTGGAGGCATTATTCAATTCACCACAGATCCTGTCTCAAAAGCGTCCTTCAATGAAGTTGCTTGCTGTTTATCGTCAATGCTCACAAGTTCAATACTCACAAGCAAAGTCATTCAATATGAAAAATTCAAAACTGATTGGAGATTGTAAATCAATATTATTTTAGCTCCTGGATTTTTTAATAATTTTTCTAGAAATTTTCTCATTCCTTCACCTGGAAATTTTCTCATTGCTTCATCATTCCTTCATCTTGGTAAGCACAATGTAGGGGAAAAAACTAAACAAGAGCAATATAATGGGTCATGAGCTCATGAGGACCGCAGTTTGTGTGTTGGGGGTGGGGGGTGATAAGTATGGGTCAGGAGACTAGACAAAAAGACACCAGAGGTGACTAATGGAAGGATTCCAATAGACCTGCAAGGTGCCTACATGAACAATTCATGTGATAATAACAACCATGGTTCAGGAATGTACACATATAAGCAAGAAGCAATTTCAACACAAAAGATTTTGAGCACATTTTGAAGCAGTTGCCCTGATACCTGAGACTGTAACTATGTTTGAAGGTGTGTGGGATGTGGAGAAAAGGAACTTTTATTAAATGGTTGCTCTGTTTCGGGCACAAAGCTAAAGGCTTTACAAATTTTAATTTAATTAAGGCATACAGCAACAGCTAACAGAAGTTTTTCGAAAAAGAAGAAAATAATGCCCAGAAAGAATGAGGTAATGGTCTCAGGTTTGTAGCTAGTAACCCAACACTACATTTGTTGACATCTCAAAACTCATCATAGGATTCTCATCACACTAAAACAGATTCGGAAGAAGTCACAGTTAACAATGGTTCTTTCAAAAGAAATCCTCTCAATTCCCAACTCCCAAAAAGGATGAGATAAAAAAACATTTTAGGAAATATCAAGGACCTCCAGTAGTTCAAGTGGCTGCATGTGTTGGACCCAATCTACAAAAACATGACATCACAAATAAACACTGTTTCCCGCTTCTCAGTTTCCATTTCACTATTCAGAACATCCCCCTCTTACCTGGGCTCAGAAAATTCACAGCATCATCTATTCCCATAAAATGGGTTCTCCAAACACAGAACTAAATCCACATTTACATGGACAACTGATCCACAACAAAGGAGTCAAGAATGAATGGCTCTCCAATAAATACTGAAAAAACTGAACAGCCACATACAAATTTTTCACCTGTACAGAAAAATTACCTATCTCACACTATACAGGAAAACTAACTCAACATGGATAAAAGACTTAGATGCAAGACCTAAAACTATAAAATAGAAGAAAAAGTAGGCAAAACACTCCATAACATAAACTTCAATTATGTCTTTGTGGATTCATTCGCAAACAGGAGAAACAAAAGAGACTATAAACAATTGAGACTATGCAAATTAAAAGGCTTCTGCATAGGGAAAGAAACTATCACTAAGACAGAAAGAAATCTTATTGACTTTGAGAAAATATCTACAAGCCATATATCTAACAAGGGGCTGATATCCAGTATCTACAAAGAACTCACACAACTCAACAAAAACTAAACACATAACTTAATTTTTTTAAGTGAGTAGAACTGCTAAACAGTCATTTCTCAAAAGAAGACATACAATAGACACATGAAAAAATATTCATCACCATTTATCAAGGAAATGCAAATAAAAACCACAGTAAGATACTACCTCACACCTGTGTGAGTGGCCAAAATAAAATGAAAACAGAAACAAGTATTAGCAAAGATGTAGGGAGAACAAAGGGACCATCCTAAACCACTGGTGGAAATAAACCTGAGTCAGTCCCTGAGGAAACAGTATGGAGTTTTCTCAAAAATGAGATATATTATATGATCCAGCAATTTCGCTATTAATTATCTACCCAAAGAACGCAAAAGCACTAACTCAAATGATATACACACTCCAATGTTCAATGCCGCACTATCAATATGCAAGTTATGGAAATAATCAAGGTGCCCAACGGCAGATGAGAAGGATATGGTACATAAATATGAGATTAGTAATCACCAATTGAAAAAGATAAACTCTTGCCATTTACTAAAATATGGATGGAACCGGAGGAGATTATGCTAAATAAAATAAGTCAGAAGGAGAAAGCCAGACACCAATGGTGTCACTCTTACATAGAATACAGAGAAACAATGCACAGGATTAGATAAAGTCAAATCAATAGCAAATCCAAGAACTATGACTACAGAACTGAACATACCAGAAGAAAGGGAGTGGCAGGAAAGCACAGTAAGGAAGGAAGTACATGGATTATATCAGAGGGTTGTGGGTGTCTAGTTGGAGGCTTGGTTAGGTAACATATCCCAAGGGTATGATTCTAAACTCCTAAATCCTATGCAGTGTTGTAGACCAATGTTTTTGTGTTGTTATTGTTGTTGTAGATCAAAGTCACCTCTAATAAAAGGGAAAAAAAGTCGATTCATTGGAATAAAAAAGCTAACAAAATAGAAAAAAATAATGGCACACCAAAGTGTGTGTGTGTGTGTGTGTGTGTGTGTGTGTAGTTTCACTAAAAGTTTCACAGAATTCACCAGTGGAAAAAATAGAATAAAATAGACTCTGACCAAGTCTAATTTCTCATTCCATCTCAGTTGTAGATATTATCTCATCTCTACCATAAAACCGAGCTTAAATGTTTGATCTGCCTTTTTCCCTAATAGAGCATCTACTTCATAAAGTTAATTCACCTGAGATCTAATACTCCAGCTCAAGCTACAGTAGGGTTGGCTGCTGACAACTTGATCCAGTTGGAATCAGGGTCATAGCCAGTGAGAGATCCTTTCACTCCCAATACGGACACTTGACCACGAAGAAGACAACAACTCAACATAACTGTCATTTCACCAGGCTGTCTCTTGACTTCAGAAGAGCAATCTTTGTCAATGATGGGATATTTGCAACTCACTAACTGAAAGAAAATGGAGGACATTAACATCAAGATACAGATAATTACTTGGTGCATTCAAGGTTCTAAGGTCCATTACTCCAGGGACAATTAAAGAAATAACTGTTTGGACCTGCCTGATTAAACTTTACGGACAAAAGAGACAAGACTCAGGAGGTGATCCAGGTCAAGCATTTACCTAGTTCTTAAGTCTGTACTTCTCTAGGCTTGTGTGTTTGCTCCAGAATGGATTAGACAAAGCACATCTTGAAAAGCAATAAGAGCCAATTATTTTTCTAATGGAACATATCACCTGCCTCATGAAGAGAGGTCTTTTCATACCCTACACAATCATGAGAAAACACATCTCTTTCTCTATCTTTAAGTCCATATGTAGTAAGAGCTGGAAACCCAATTGTTCCTAAAGCTCTTTTTGGATTTCAGCCTATTTGCATATATTCCTCTTGATGCATAGAGACCAAAAGCAACCTGAAAAAATGTCACATATATTTAGGCCTCAGAGGTGCATCACAGCCTCAGAGGTGCATCACAATTAACAAAAGCCCACATACTTGCCTCTAACTGATTAATCGCCATCTTTTGCTTCCCTCCTCCAATTAAAATTCAATTTACCTTATATTAATTATTATTTTAAAACCTGCCAACTACTTTCCTGTGAATGTCCAAATTGCTGGGCTAAAAATTCAGGAGTCAAAAAAATAAGTCCTTTTCCTTCAAAACCATAACGAATGACTAGCCCAACAACCTATACCCAACCTCCTTACTTAGTTTTCTCAGGTCTGTTTAGATCAGCATTGATAATAAAGGCAGAGAAAGTCAATGAGAAAAGAGTTAACATTGTTATAATGAAATACCCTTATGAACTTGAGGGTACTTATGCTAATGCTACTTTTATTTTTACTTAAAAAGTACTGATTTACTCAATATAAAAATGCAAAACTTCAGGATACAGATAAAATGGTAACTGAACAATATCTGCATTTAGAAAGATATTTTTAAGAAAAAATCTTGTCTGCATGTGTGAGTTAGAGAAAAGGATGATTCAGGGGTAGCTGCCATGATTCTTATAAGGAACAGTAAATTATTAATGGCATGAATGTTTGTGTATGTAATCTAACTACAGATAAGAGAATGTCTAATTCTCTAGGCTAAAGCAAGCCAGTATACTTATAGTTTGTGCTTTTTTTCTCCATTATTTTACTGAAGTATAACTGACACACAAAAATTACACATATCTATGGAAGAGAAAAAAATGTAACATCAAAGTTATATAGACATGTAAATGACTGGCAAATTAATTTTTTAATTGCACATGTGCAATATAGTCAATGTGATACATATGTGTACTTAGGCATATAAACCAATACTATAATCCACTCAATAAACATAATAATCACCCCCAAAAGATAACTCTCTGGGAACTGTGGGGAGAAACCTATTTTGGTTACTCTAGTAAATATCTTCAGGAGGGAGACTATAAAGAAATCATCACATCTTTTTTATTATGAAAAAAATTTTAATTTATTAAATAATTTATTTTGTAATCCCCAAGGATCACCCCCCACCCTCCTGACTGTTCCACCCCACCCCCCAAATTGTGTACTTCAATTTGGTTGTTAGCTTGTTTTGACTTATGAAAAATGTTTTCATTTTGTCTTATAGTTTTTATTTTCCTAAGTGTGAAACTCTAGATCAACAGCTATTTTTTGGCACTTTAAAAACTGCCCGTTGTCTCTGGTTGCATAGTTCGTAATGAGATAGTCCCACATCATTTTCATCTGTTTATTTGTTAAAGAATGAGTACTTTTCTTGCTTGGCAGGTACATTTTTCTCAGTCCCACTCATTTTCAATAAATTAGGTATGTGTACTTTAGGCAGTTTTCTTTATTCTCCTTCTTCATGGGGTTTACTGAACTCAAATATAGGAGTTTATAATTTTCACCAAATTCGGAAAATTTTTGGACATTACTATTCAAATATTTTTGAGATGTTTGTAGTGTCATTTTTGTAACTGACAATAATATCAGTTACTGATAATATCAATGTATGTTTTACCATTTACATAGTACTTTACCCAACAATTGAAGAAAACATTCTATTCAAGTACACATGAAGTATTTACCAAAGTAAATATAAAAAAATTAAATAAAACAGAACTCAATTTTAAATGATATGATTCCTACAGAGAATGCTCTGTAACTACAACAAACCAATATGAAAGCATCTGAGAAATCACAAAACACACAGAAATTAAATAACATGCTTTTAAATAATGTATAGTTCACAAATGAATTAGAAATGATTACATAGTAAATGAACACATTTTATGTTCTTACATTTTATGTAAGAACACATTACATAAAAAATGTGGGCTGCAGCTAAGGTAATATTTACATCAGTACATTTTTATATTAAAAATTGATATCTTAAATTATTATTCTAAGTTTCAAACTGAGAAACTAAAAAAGAAAGGGCAAATAAAAACTAAAGCCATGTAAACAGAAAATAACTAATGGACTTGAGTCAATAGGAAAGAGGAATACCATAAATAAAATTAGTGAATCTGAAAATTGTTTCTTTAGAAAGGTAGGGAAATGATACATCAAGCCAGATGAAGACAAAGAGAAAAGGGACTAGTTAGAAATGTCAAGAATGAAAAAGAGGTTATCAACATAGTTCTTATAGACATTAATTAGATCTCTACAAGACAGAAGCAATTTTACAACAATAAATTCAGTAAGTTTGATGAAGTATAAATTCCTTGGAAAACATAAAACTTCCAAAATTCACTCAAGTAAAAAATAGATATTCCTTTATCTAAAAAAGTAATTGAATCTACAGATTAAAATATCAAAACTTGTTCCAAGGCATTTGATTCTTTTGAAGAGATGAAAGAAATTTTAGTCTGGGGTAGAATTCCCATTTCTCTGAGTTGGGGTGAGGGAGGGATGTCACAAAAAACCATACATAGAGTATTACTGTTTTTACCAAAACATTTTTCTTTTTCATTCATTTTAAAAATTAAAAAATAATTTTTTAAAAAAACAGCTTTTCTTGAAAAGGTTTTTCTTGTAAATTGCAGGATCATTAGTAGCTATAGTTTTGGGATTTTTACCAGTTTTGCTGGGAAATGAGTGTGCAGAACAGTTCGTGCAGTGATGCCAGAAACTCTTCTGGTCAAATAATGAACATGAGTGGCAAAGTAATTCAATGAAGAGACTTGTCTTTTATTTTTAAGTGCTAGACAATAGATAAGGGAAAAAAATAAACTCAGTCCTTCCTTATACAAAATAATTTGAAATGAATCATATCCTATACTTTAAAACAACTATAAAACTTCTAGAATCCAACAGTGGAAAAGTGCTATGTGGGTAAGATTTGGGAAAGGTTTGGGAAAGGTTTCTTAACTTGGACACAAAAAGCATCAGTCATACACACAAAAAAAGTACTTCATGAAGACTGATTAAAATGTGTCCTTCAAAATACAATATATATATGTATATACAGATATATACATATATATTTGTACATATAGGCTTGCCTATATTTGTACATATAGGCAAGCCACATACTATGGGAAGAAATTCACAATCATAAATCTGATAAGATACTTATTTTTAAGATATATGAAGAATAATTTGAACTCAATATTAAAAACACACACAATTTTTAAAGGGAAAAAATTTGAATAGATACATCATCAAAGAGGAAATATAAATGACAACCAAATGAAATTATGTCAATACCACTATTCTTTAGAAAAATGTAATGAAAACGGCAATGCTATCCCCATGATATATTTATTAGAATTACCTTTTTTTGTCACTCGCCAATCAAGAGTGTGGAGCAACTAGACTATTGATACATTACTGTTAGGAAGGTAATATGTCATCATAATTACAGAAAGCAGTTTTTAAGTGCTTTAAAAGTTAAATATATATGTATATCATGGTGCAATAATCCTATCTATACATTTCTGCTACTCTTATAAGAGAAATAAAAACACAAAGACTTGCATGCAAGTATTCATAACTTTATTAATGATAGCCAAAACCTGGAAACAACCCAATTCATAAACAGGTGAATGGATAAACACATTGTGGTATATCCATACAGCGAAATACTACCAAGAAATAAAAAGGAATGAATATAAAGTGAAAGAATCCAGGAACAAATGACTGTACAATTCTATTTAGATGAAATTCTAAAATAGACAAATTTTAAGACTAGGAAACAAATCAGAGATCATCTAGGAATGGGACTGCTAAATGGGAATTGACTTAATGAGAAAAGAGGAATCTTTAAAGGGAAGACATCAATAGTCTGTATCATTATTACAACTCTGATTATATTATGCATTCACACTCATATAACTGCACTCTTAAAGAGACTGAATTTTACTGTATGTAAATTAAATTTTAAAAAGAGTTTTAAGAGCAATAGAAGGGCAATCATTTAATAATAGGAAGAAATCAGAAAGATCGAAACAGTTTTCATACACTGAATGAACTAATGAACTGAACAGCAAAGATCCTGCAATTATATTAGCAGATATTGACTGAAAAATTTCTTTTGTGAGTCATTTTCATTCACTTCTAAATAAATATTTCTCTTAAGTCAGATACAGTGAAAATTAGATTTGGAAATAATCATAGTATTTCAGCTACTTAAAGTCTTGCGATATCACAGCTCACAAAGCTGGGGTTTTATTCTGTTCTGCAGATAACCATTTATTTTCTCTCCACTTTGGGACACAGCATATTTTCAAAGCACCTTGCTTTTATGTTTGGTTATGTGACTTGCCAAAAAAGTAGAACAGAAGCATGCAGGATATTTGCAGTTTTAATGTGTTGTAGAGTCTGGTCAACCCTTAAACTCATGCATCAACATATGAATACAACCCAGGTATTCAGTAGTGTGCTTCAAACGGGACCTCAGAGAGAGACATGATGAGCAGACATGAACTTGACTCAAAGCCTGGAACTGAACCATCACCTATAGTAGGGCCACTTAAGGGTAAGGACGTTAGAAGGTTGTCCTGGTATTGCAGTGAATCAGGTGGATGTTTGTTACACATTACCTGGCACTAGGTAACATTTGTGGAGAATGTAAAATAGCCTAAATCACTGAGCTAAAAATTTCACATAAAATACTCATTTCATCACTATAGTGACTCTGTGAGAATATTTGTTACTGTCCTTTTTAGAACATAACAAAACTGAAATGCAAATTGGAATGTGGCATTATCCAAATTCTCCTAGCTAAGATGTGACCAAGGAGGATTTAAACCCAGGGTAACTCTACTACTCACTCTCTCATTCATGGTGTACCATTGGTGAGAGCATTTTCCTCATGCCCAAAACATGGCAGAGTGTTACCAGTCTAAAGTTTTAAAAGAAAAGTTTATTCATGATGATTTTTCCATTTATAATTGTTTACTAGCAGATTGCACTGATCTACTTGGATTTAATATTAGAGAGTTAATGGCTATTAACAATCTAAGTGGTAGTTGATAGCACTCTTCAATTCCCACACACATTTTCCTTTTCCTCCACCAAACTTGCTAGTTTTCTCAGATAATGTCCTCATCTCAACAGCTAACACCAATAGCTTTACAACCCTTTACTCTACCACAGCCCCAGGGTTGTTAATGGCTGGGAAAACTGCAGTGCCCTGACTCAGAACCATCATGCAAAATGTTGGTAGGATGCTCCATGGATCTTTGCAAAACCGTGTCCATTTCTATTTTCATTTCACCACAATATCCCCATAGTCATCATTTCTAACTTTAAGCACTAACACAAGTTCAAGCTGCATTCTCAGAGGGTTTGCCTATAATACCACAGAAAAAGAGCATGCTTGAAGCATTAAATTTAACAGTTTTCCTCCCCACTGGTCTTATTATCATCTTTACCTCTCATTACCCCTTACTCTCCATGTCTTGGTGACTAATCCCACCCCCACAGGCTTGATTCACTTTCTTCCTACCTATACCTTGCTGCACCCATTGAATATCTTCCTTTTTATTTTCTACTGGGAAACCTACATATTCATTTCTCCCACACCTTAAACCAATGTTCCCACCAACCTGTTTCCCCCACAATCTATCAACTCATATCTCTTCTTACTTTCATATAGACTCCTTGACAAAGAGTTTATACCAGTTTTCTTTACTTTTTCACCTCCAATTCTTTCCTTAATGCACTATAATTTGGCTTCCTCTTCTATGAGGATTACCAAAACTATTCTCTCAAAAGACAAGAGGCATTTCCAAAGTATCCAACTGAATGATATCCTCTCACTTATTATCCTAATTAAGCCCCTCTGTAATTTTACATTTCACAGTCTAATATAAATATCAACTTCATCCTCCAGACTCTCCTCTCAACTTTTCCTCATTATTGGTTTACAATTACAGTTATCATTACCTATCCATTAAGTTACTGAAACTAGAGCTGTGAAGATAAACGTGGTCTTTTTCCTCATTACATCACAGACTCTTAATATCTCAAGTATACCAACCTTGTTATTGCTATCTTAGTTCAGTTCTCATGGTTTCTCAGTTAGATTAATGAAATAATCTTCTAACTTGATTCCCGGAATCCAGTAGAGCACAGTCAATTCATCGTCCACATTCCTAAAAATAATCTTTAAAACATGCAAATTTAATAAAATAAATCTCTCTTCTCCCTCCACATCTTTATCCCTGGATTAAAACACTATTGTGGGCATTCCATGGATATCTGCCACCTAATTCAGGAGGCAAAATATGCCATTAGGTATTATAAAGCTGTTTTTTATGGCTACCTCTTTAGCAGTATATCCTATCACCCACCCCCTGCATAATTCAAGGATATAGAGAAAACACTGCTGAAATTTATATGGAGCCACAAATGACCTCAAAAACCAACACAATCCTAATGAAAAAAGAATAAAGATGTTACAACTCCAAGTTTTCAGACTATACTACAAAGCTACAGTAATCAAAACAGAAAGGTGTTTGATACAAAAACAGACATACTGATCAATGGAACAGAAGTGAAAGCCCAGAAAAACACCTACATTTATATGTATAGTAAATTTATGACAAAGCAGCCAAGAGTATACAGTGGAGAATGAAAAGACACTTTAATAAGTAGTGCTGGGAAAACTGGAGAGCAACATGCTAAAGAATGAAACTAGACCACAATCGCATACCATACACAAAAACTAACTCAAATAGATTAAGATTTGGATATAAGCCCCAAAGCCAAAAGATACATAGGAAAAAAGAGGCAAAATATTCCATTATATTGGTTTCAGTGATGCTTTTGGATATCCCACTATAATAGCAAGTAATATAAAAACAAAAATAAAAAATTGAAAGTACTCCAAACTACAAAACTTCTATTCAGCAAGAGAAATTGTTATTAAACAAAAACATACTCTAGTGAATGGAGAAAGACATTTCTTCTTCATATATCCAAAGGGCTAATATACAAAACCTATAAAGAACTTATAAGACTCAACTGGAAAACAAATAATCCCATTTAAAATGGGTAGATGATATAAGTATGTAGTCTCCAAAGAAGACATAAAGATGAGCTAACAGGCAGATGAAGAAATGAGTATCATAACTTCTCACCAAAGAACTTTGAATCATACAACAATGACATAGATATACTTCACACCCAAGGAGAACGACCCACATTTAAAAAAAAAAAAAAGCCAAGCATCGGAGTGTGCACCTGTAATCCAAGTGCTGGGAGGCAAGAGGCGAGGATTGCTTGAGTTTTTGGGTTTGAGACTACCCCGGGCAACAAAGGAAGACCTGGTCTCAAAAAAGCAGCTGGGCGTGGTGGTAGGTGCCTGTAATCCCAGCCATCTGGGAGGCTGAGAGTGGGTGAGAGTGGGGTTCATTTGAGTCCATAAGATTGGGACTACCCCGGGCAACATAGTGAGATCTACTTTCAAAAAAATAAAAAGATCCGGGCATGGTGGTTCGTGCCTGTAAGCTTCAACCTATGAAGCAACTAGGGCTAGGGATCACGGTTCGAGTCCCACTCAAGGCAACACAGCGAGACCTAGTCCCAAAAAATAGCTGGGCATGGCGGCACGTGCCTGTAATCTCAGCTACCTGGGAAGCTGAGGCTGGAGATTGCTTGAGTCTGTGGTACCCCTGGGCAATGTGAGCCTGTGGTTCCATGGGCAAATAGCGAGACCTAGTCGCAAAAAAAATTTTTTAAAATAAAAAAGGAAGCAAGTGGTGTTGATCAGGGTGTGAAGAAGTGGAGAAAACAGGATCATCACTCTCCTTACAAATTCCACACTTACAATTTCCATATGGAAAACAACATATAGGATGCTCAAAATCTTCATTCAGAGATGATGTGACAGTTAAAGAGTTCCTCTTTGTAAATGTCTATACACAAGCCAGCATTTTCAATCAGAAGTCTCCAGTTGACAACAACTGTGTCATTTATTGATCCCACAATTGAAAGATTAAGTCCACAGATGCCCCAAAGTGTTTAAGGCCATTCAGACTGTTGAGATGGAATCTACTCTGAATTTATTTTCGAAGTAGCAAATTAAATAACACAATAATATAAGTACCTCTGCACTTTAAGTGCAGGCCACTTCAACTGCACATGCGCTGTGTCATTCTGAATGCTGGGTCCTCAACGAATTCATTTCACACTGGGACACCGCTAGCCATTGTGGCATTTTTGCCACAAGATAGTATTTAGGTGTCTCTAACCTTGACCAATGGCAACCAATGGCAAGAAGAAGGGGGTGAAGAGGAGGTGGAAGG
Source organism: Uropsilus gracilis (assembly GCA_004024945.1). Lineage (NCBI taxonomy): Eukaryota > Metazoa > Chordata > Mammalia > Eulipotyphla > Talpidae > Uropsilus > Uropsilus gracilis. Next base: position 2,990 of record PVHY01013572.1, on the reverse strand, counting down.
AGGAAGTGAAAAATGAGGGAAAGGTGGATAAAGACAATGGTTTGAGACAAGAGTTTAAGGAACACTGTTGAAACATAACACACTAATGAGAAACATAAAAACAATACTGTACCAATGTGTCTGACACTCACCTTGCTCACAGTTTAGGTTTCAATATTCTGCTAAAGTCACTGAAAGTCCATAAAAAACATCTCTAATGACTTCAAGAAACAACACTGAAGTGAGAAAAAAATGGTAGATTCTATGTAAGTGGCTTTTCATTAAATGAAAATCATCTCCATGCTTGCAATTTGCAGACAACACAAACAGTGGCCTTGATTTTCAATCTTATCACATGAAAAAAGACGAAGGTAATTTGAACATTTCATTCTGTAAGCACACGATGAAGCATCAGATTGTGAAGGGATATAATACATACTCTGTGATGCAAACAAACAAAATCACAATTTACATTTTAAGAGAAAGTTTTATTTCGAATGTCATTTTATACCTTTCAAAAAAATCTAAATGAAAGTCAATGCTGCCATCATTTGCATGTCAGAAAATATAAATCCATCTTTAAGAATGAACAGGTAAATAAGTTAATCAGGTTTTTTATGCCACTAGCCCGTGGCTACCAACTGCAGCCTTCACACAGTAGCAGGGGTAAAAGTGGGTTGGCAGAGGTAACAGCACTACTGTCTACCACAAGTAGCTGGAAACTACAGAAGAGGTGAGAGAGAACAGAGAGCCCAGAGAAAGTGTCAAGATTCGCTTTACCCCCAGCTCCCTGCCCAGCCCATGCCAGCCTCCCTGCCTGGTGGGCTCATGTACGTGGTTCCCTGAGAGTGTTAAGGCTGTAAGATCCATTCATAGCTCTGGGACACTCGTTATGCATCTGCCCAAGCTGAGAGTGAATCTGCCCTTAAGAGACAATATTCATAATGAAACAAAAATTAGCACCATGGTAAAATATAAAACTACTAATGTTAACATAGATAGGTGCTTAGTTTAAAAAGAAATTTCATAATGTAAACTGGTCCAGTCACAATGGAAAGCAGTGTGGAGGACCCTCAGACTAATGAAAATGGAACAACCATTTGACCCAGCAATCACTCTTCTGGGAATCTACCCAAAGGAGACCTCAATACTTATACAAAGGGACACCTGTGCTTGGATGTTTACTGCAGCACTATTTATAATTGCAAGGACGTGGAAGCAACCCAAATGTCCCAAAACAGACAAATGGTTGAAAAGGATGTGGTCTATATACACAATGGACTATTACTCAGCAATTAAAAATGATAAATTTAGGCCAGGCATGGTGGCGCATGCCTGTAGGTGGCAGCCTAGGAAGCCACGGCCAGGGCCAGGGATTGTGGTTCGAGTCCCACTGGGGGCACATAATGAGACCTAGTCCCAAAAAAATAGCTGGGTGTGGTGGCATGTGTCTGTAATCCCAGCTACCTGGGAAGCTGAGGCTGGGGATAGCTTGAGTCTATGGTACCCTGGGCAACGTGAGCCTGTGGTTCCATGGGCAAAAATAGCGAGACCTAGTCTCAAAAAAAAAAAAATGACAAATTTGATGAATTTATGATAACATGGATGGACCTAGAAGAAATCAAATTAGCAGAAACAAGGCAGAAAGAAAAAGACAGAAACCAAATGATTTCACTAATATATGGGACACAGAAAAAGCAAACAAAAGACCAGGAAGAAAAGTCAAAACAAGCTAACAACCAAACTATAGAACACAACTGGGGGGAGGGCATGGTCAGGGAGGGGAGATGGTGGGTGAACCCCAGGGAATACAAAGATGTGAAATATCTATGTATATAAACTTTAACTAGAAAATTCCATAAAAAAATGACTGATTTTCTAAAAACTTAACAATACTCAAAAAGCCATAAGGAACCATAATAGAAGCTCGAAGTCATAAGTTTAGGAAAGTCTACTGGTAGGTAAGCATGATTAGCTCCAGTAACAACCAGAAGACTCAGCACTCTAAGTGACTGCGGCTGTGGTGGTACATTGCTGGTGACCAGAGCTTGAGACTCTAATTTAGTCTTTGAGATCATGAGATCAATGAATGACTTCTATTATCCCAAAGTTTCTGAATAAGAAGTTACTTCCATAGACCAGTATATGGCCTTATTAAGCCAGCATCAAATAATAATGTGAATAAAATTAAATAAACAATTCAGTGGAGCAAATATTGTCTTTCCATCCTGCCTGCAAATTTAAATCAAAATTGAAATGCATATGATCTCAGCAACCTGGTCTTCAACAAACCCAAATGAAGATGTCTTCTCCCGATGTCACCTGTGCCTTCCTCATACCAACTCCAAAGGCTTTTGTTGTTGTTGTTTTCAGTTCTCATTGCTCTGGCCACAGCTGTGGGCCATTTTCGCTCACATGTCCTCAGGAAACCCTGTCCTTTCACGCTGCCCTGCATCCTCCTACTTCTTTACTCCTTTGTCTCCATAAAATCACTGCCGTGACAAGTGTCAATGGTTAAATTCAGATTGACAGAAATTCCAGATCTAGACACTGCTTGGTAAACTACATGGAAGAGAAAAGGTGACAGAGTCAAAAGCATTACCAGACAGACAGACAGAGGCATCTGTGTGCAGGCCCCCAAATTCTCATACAGGGAGGACTCCAGGATAACTCTGTGAGGTGATCACGTCAGAGCTGATGGGAGGAGCAGAGCTGCTCCATCCCGGTTAAACCTTAAACAGAGAAGCCTGGAGTCTGAGACATGGGCAGCAAGTCGATTTTCAAGTTCTAGAACATAAATGATTTCAAGAGTCTGATCCAGAATACGATTGAGAGTTGTTTCTTGAGGAGGAGGGAGAAACCAGGGAAAGGAGGAGCAGAAATGACCAAGATGATGGTTCATGGGTGAGAGGGTGGTGGAATAACCAGGGGAATACAATGCTATAAGATAGACAGATGATGGATGGATAGATAGATAGATAGATAGATAGATAGATAGATAGATAGATAGA
>PVHY01013571.1:0-34717 GCA_004024945.1 Uropsilus gracilis | reverse complement strand
CTGCTTTGGGGCAAGGTGCCAGGGTCTGCACATGGGGGCCACCCTCAGAGGGTCCTCACACCTGACTGACTGCTCTGCTGTCACTGTCTTCAACGCTGACGCTTTAAGGAGGGGCCCTGAAGTCTCAGAGCCCACCATGCTCTACCCCTTTGTGGCTTGTACCCGCACTTGCCCTTGACCTTCCGCAGAAGGGGAGGCAAACTACTGCAGAGGTAGCGCCCAGGAGACAGAGGGGAGGATGCGATCACTGCGTGCCAAGACTGAGGACCCCTCTGTGGAGTCCGGGCCCCTGACATCACATGCTCCCAGTACCTCTCCCTCATACCATGCAAATGTCACTGTTCCAGGAGCAAAAGACTTAGGCCGCTAAGGCTGGGTTGATCCCAGTGCCCCCTCCCCCCCCCTGAAACCAACAGATACTACATGGGAGCAGTACCCCCCTGAGTCCCGTGAATGGCTTTGAAGATGGACTTTCAGGCTCTGTGCATGTGTTGGGGAGGGCAGGGCAGGGCAGGGTGGGTGGTGAAATCCAGCGAGATGAAGTGACTCACTTGATAATGTGCCAGTAGGAGAGACCAGTCAGTCAGTAGAACCCATGGGGAAGTTATGGGGAGACTCATTTCAGCTTAAGAGAAAGAAGGGCTTTCTAACAACCAGCGCTATCCAGTAATGAAACCTTTTACCTCTCCAGGGGGAACTTCCCCTCACGAGGGTTTTGCCAGGGTAGGACTGAGTCAGGGACATGGCGGAAGATGCTGAGCAGTGGGCCTGCAGGCGTGCTTTTCAAGCCATAAGCCACACACAATCACGGTCATGAAATCAATTTAGTGACCCAAGCTTATCTTTTAATAAGGAAAAAGGAAAAGGGAAGTGAAGAGGGGAGAAGGGGAGAGGTATGGATTTAGCCTGCGTAGTAAGGGAAAGTGTCATTTCTTAAAACTTCCTCTGTGTGTGTGTGTGTGTGTGCACATGCACGTGCATGCTAGAGTGTGTGTGCACTGGCTAGAAAGTGTGTGACTAAATGGGCATAATAGCCAAGGGCACTGAGAGCCCCAGGAAATTGGCACCTAAGATCCTTCCAAGTTTCTTAGATTTTTATGTTTAAAATGACAAGAACAAGATTCTGAGATTCTTACTCAGGTACAAAGAGTCAGCTTGTACCCGCAGGTCAGGTGATGGAGACAGACGCTTAGATGATAAAGACCCCGCATTACCAGGCGCTCAGCTCAGCCTGGTGTCTGTCTCATGCAGTCCTCTGAAGAAGGGACTTTCTTCTGACTGCTTTGCAAAATAGGGGGGAAAAAAGCAAGACTTGTGGGTTCATCAAGGTCAACCAGCAAAGTCATGACTTGAATCCAAGACCACCTGTGGGCAGGGTGGCAGAGGGGAGGTTCAGGAAGGGAGGGACCTGGGTAAGGGAGAGGTCAGGGAAAGCATCAGAGTGGAAGGGACCTTTGAGCTAAGACAAGGTGGCAAAGGCATTGCTTTCTTAAAGAGACAGTCCGGAAGCCATGCTGAGAATAGGAAAGAGCATGGAACTTACAGCTGGTAGACCTGAACTTTACTTTTGCTAGTTTTTGCTACCTCTGTGACCCTGGGCAGGTTGCCTAACCACCTTGGGCCTCCGGCTTTCCTTGGGTTTATTATGAGATTCAAGGATTCAAGGTCATGGGCATGGTGCACCTTGCATAGCACAGTCCTAGGTGAAGAGTGGGAACTTAACCTCCATTGATGAGGTTTCCCTGAATTTGAATCCCAGTTCTGACCCTTACCATCTAGGTAACTTGGGCAAGCCACTAAGCAACCTGTGCCTCAATTTCCTCATTTTAAAATAAGAACAGTAATAACATCTATTGCATTGGTTATGAAAACAGTGTCAATTGATACATGCAAAGTGCTTAGAAGAGTATCAGGTACTTTAGATTGGCCACCATTAACCTTTCGATAGGCTACATGTTGTGCGAAGAACTTCACATCTGGGTCCATTCATTAGATTCGAAGTATTTGTTGAGGACTTGCCATGTTCTAGGCCATGATCATGGTGCACCAGGGGGATCTCAATTAGTTCAGGTCATAACGAGAACCCTGAGTGAGCTGGTTTTCTAGGAGAGTGGAGTGGCGACAGGATTTTGGTGGGAGGTGAGAAAAGTGGTAAGAAATGAGGCTGGAGAGGCAAAGCAAACTAAATAATGAGGAGCACTTGATGTCCCGCCACCCTGTCAGTGGCGAGCCCATGGGGATTTTCAATCTGGGGAATTTTTATTATTAGAAGTTATGATTCCTCAGTTGCGAAACCCAGTCTCTGTGCCAACATCTTTATGATCCAGGATTCTAGTCTCCTGATTTTGTGACCCTCCGTATTTCTGACTTGCTGTGGAAGAATGATATAAAAAATGACCACAATAAGGACTTGTGGTTTCAACTCTGACCGGCAGAGAGCTAGAAAGTCAGAAAGTCATTACTCCTGTCTTTATAACAAGAAAAAGGTGAACCAACTGAAAAGTAATGTCTTTTCTTGAATCTATCAGAGGAGGTTGCAAGGCAAACGACCACCCCAAATCTGAAGAGAAATGGAGGTCTAGACTGGCTCACCATAAATCAGTGGGGATACTCAAGCAGTACTTCTGATGAAGGGCTAAAAGCTGAGGGGGAACAAGAGAAGAGGGTGAAACTCCTAGGGACTACAGTCAGTGTGGCTGTGGAGACCTTATACTTTCACTATCTGTCCTCAGGAAGCTCACCAGGCTCCAGTGGGAAGGAACTGACGATCCCCTATGTGACTCTGGGGGGGAGAGGAAAAGAGTAGCCATGGTCAGGCTCTCAGGACCTTCTCCGCCATCTCCCATGGAAAGGACTTTGACAGCCAGCCATTCTGAGACTTTATCCTTGCTACAGTAAACAGGGCTCTGCACCCTCCAGTCCTCTCCACACTTCCTGTTTCACCTCAGAAAAAAAAAAAAAGTATGTAGAAAAGCCATAGACAATAGAGGAAATAGGCTGCAATAGCATATGGAGGAAGTCACCAGAAAGAGTAGGGGATGGGGTGATCTCTACCCCTAGAAGAGGAACAGAAACATCCTCAAAGACCCTTGAGACCAGAAGCAAGCCCATAGAAAGATGGAGATTTTCCCCCAAAATCAACAAGTGCCCCCCATCCACCCACGCTGCCATCACCCCGTGGAGCTCTTGTATCATAGTAGCAGATGCCACAGAAAGAGCTGCAAGACACACCCTCTGAAGAGCAGAGGAAAGTGAGGTGCCAGAACCCCAAAGGGAGGCCAAAACAAAGTCACAGGAGAATGTGGAGCCTGGGTGCTGAGACCCACAAGCATGAAAAACAGCCTGACTCTGACAAGACTAGCATCAGTTTCCCACTAAAGGACTATTGACCTCCATATTTACAGCTTACCCAGCTTCAGCAAAGCTTTACAAGGCATGCTGTGTTCATTTTCTGAGATTGTAACAAATTTACCATAAATTCCATGGCTTAAAAAAACAAATGAGTCCTCTTACTGTTTTAGAGACTTGAAATGTAAAATTTCTAGACTGAAACCAAATGTGAGCTTCAGTGGGACTGCATGCCCTATGAAGCTTCTAGAACCAAGGAAGTCCCAGCTTCTGGCACGGTAGCTACTGGCATGTTTTAGCTTATGGTTGGACCTCTCTGGACACATCTCTGTTGAGTCATCTTTTGCCTCCCTCTACAAGGACACGTAGTCATAGTTAGAGCCCAACTGGACTCAAGCTAATTTTCCCATCTAAGATCATTGTGCAGCCTACCATGCATACCAAAGGGCAGGAGAAAATACAGAGTGAGGAGGGACAAACCATCATCAGAAGCTGACTCAGACTTGATGTGATGTTAGAATTGTCAGGTAGGGAATTTAAAATAATTATAACAAATATGTTAAAGATTCTAATGGGAAATCTTCTCCAGGACATCATATTAGGTCATAAAAACAAGTCTTAATAAATTTTAAAAGACTGAAATGATATGGAGGAAAATACTGTCTTTTAAAATTAGTGCTGGAATAATCAGTGGTCAGAGAGCAAGTGAGAGAGAGAGACAGAGAGAGACAGAGAGACAGAGAGAGACAGAGACAGAGACAGAGAGATTTTTAATATAGTTCTTATACCTTACATGAAATGTAACCCAAATGAACTTGAACAAGATCATAGACCAAAATGAAAAGCACAAAGTAATAGAGCTCTAGAATGCATAGGAGAAAATGCAATACATTAAAGAAAAAAAAATGGTAAGTTTTTAAAACTTTTGCTCTGTAAAACTCTCTGTTAAGAGGGTGAAAAGACACCCCACAGAATGGAAAGAAGTATTTGCATATCCCATGTGTCTGATAAAAGATTGTGTCTAGAATTTGCGAAGAACTAAAAGTCAACAATAAGGAAACAAATCACCCAATTTAAAAACAGGCATATGCATTGAACAGATACCTCACCAAGGAAGATATACAGGTGGCAAATAAGCATATGAAAAGATTCTCAGGCTCATTTGTCACCAGGGAAATGTAAATGAAAATAAACTGCAAATTAAAACAACTAGTACATAGCTATAAAAATGGACAAATTAAAAAAAAACTGGCGTACCAAGTGCTGATGAAGACATAGAGGGACTGGGACCATATTCACTGTTGGTTTGAATGAAAAAAATGGTATAGTTACTTTGGAAGACAGTTTGGCAATTTCTTATAAAGCACATCATAGATTTGCCAGAAGACCTAGCAAGATACTCCTAGGTATTAACCCAGCTGATTAGAAATACATTCAAACAAAAGCCTGTGCGCAAATATTTATGGCTGCTTTATATTCCTAGAAGAGATGGAAACACCTAAGATGTCCACTAGTAGGTGAGTGGATGAAGACTGGTAGGTCTATACCACGGAATGCTGTAGCCACCACAAGGAGGAAGCTGTTTATCCCTGTATTAATGTGGCTGAATCCTAAATGCATTGTTCAGTGAAAACCAGTCTCACAAGTTTCAGTATTGATTTTATTTACATGACTAAGAAAAAGGCAAAACCATAGAGATGAAAAGCAGCCAGGGGTAGACCAGGGGAAGCCCCGAGGCTATTTTAGAACTGCTGATCCTATTCAGTGTGGCACCACCATAGGAGAGACATGGTCCAGGAGAGACATGGTTGTCCATTGGTCCAAACTCCTACAACTTTGTAGCACAAAGAGGGAGTCTTCATTGAGGCAAGCTTTACAAATGCAGGTGCCTGATGTTATCTCACTGAGGACTATGGGAACCTCTATCCCTTTAAAAATAACTGGAAACAAAAAGACTGAAGACCTAAAGAACTGACCACAGGCACTTCAGTCTAATTGATAAAGTTACACCTCACAGGAATGTGGGTTGGTGGTTCTGAAACTCCTGCCCATGTGTATTGGCATTGAACAGTCATGTAAGTGGATGACTGAGGAAGGAAGCCAGGTCTCCCTGCTGAAGTGGGAAGGCACAGATAAGCAAAGGCAGATGGATGAGGTGAACTATGTGAACCATTCCAGGTGGAGACAGTCCCATGAACTCATGTTGAACTTAATAGAGAGCCAGAATAATAATAATGGCTATGTGCAAATACAGGTTATATCTATTTCTTCCCACTGAGCGTGAGCCCCCAATAGTAACAAGCACCTCCAGACCCAGATCTCCACTTCTAATACCTTTGTCTAATAAAAGGAACCGAAGAGAAATGGCTGATTGTAGGGTTTGGAGAGAAAGTATATTAGATGAGCTTGGTGTGGCTTATGGTGTCAGAAAGCAAGGAAATGAGAGAGAGAGAGAGTGTTTGTCAAAGGACATAGGAGCCAACATTTGTCCCAGTAGCTAAAACTGGGACAATTTGAATAACAAAATAGAGTATTAGATGATGAGGTGTAGTACAAAACAAATGTCCACGAGTTCACATTGCTATAAATGATTGAATAAAGCAAATAACAGAATCCAAATCACACATGTGGATCTGCCCCCTCAAACAGGTAGACAATAACTCTCTGTCCCTGAAGTACAGGCTCAGCCTAATGGCTTCCTTTTATAGAGAACAAATGGAAAGGGAAGAAGAGTAAATCACTGTGGAGAAACCTGGCACGTTCCTTAACTAGGTGATGAAGGTTAACATCATTAATGATAAATGACACCGATAGCATGTTCTCTTGATATATCATTTATTAAGAATGACTCTTCACCCTCTGTGGTCTTCCTTAAACTCCAGTAAATCATTAGAAAAACACCCGCAAATCCTAACTAGGGCTAGTCTAGAAAACTTAATCAGCACTCCTCAAAAGTGTGAAAATCATCAAAAACAAGGAAAGCCTGAGAAACAGTGAGAGCCAGAAAGAGCCTATAGAGATATGATGATTAAATGCAATATATATTCTGGATGGGATCCTGGAATAGAAGAAAGACATTAGGAAAAAGCTAATGAGATCTGAATTAAGTATAGAGTTTAGCTAATAATGATGTATCTGAAGTGGTTCTTTAGTTGTGACAAATGGAGCACAGTAATAGAAGATGTTAACAATAGGGAGCCAGGTAACGGAGAATACAGGAACTCTCTGTACTATCTTTGCTATTTTTTGACAAACTTATCTATTAAAAATGAAAATAAAATATTATTTCAATATATTTTAAATACATTTCTAACAGATCACAGTAGCTCGTGTCTGCTGCTCCTCCTTTGAAGAGGTGGATTCCATATCCCCACCTCTAGAATCTTGGTTTCCCAGTGACTTGTTTGAACTAATAGAACTAATAGTGATGGAAGGGGATGTCCATCAGTGAGTCTCAAGAGGCCTCGTGTGATACCGGGTAATAGATACAAGACCCAGATATTCTTCTCACTCCAGCCAATGGCTGGCCAGCTGCCAGACATGTGATGCCCCCCCCCACAAGCCAGCCCCCAGCAGTCTTGACCATCTTCTGAGCCAGACACAGGAGACAAGGTAAAATCAGCCCAGCCTGGTACAGATCATCCAGGCCATTATGGTCCATGTGAGCAATAATAAAAGTTTGTTATACAGCGATAGCTAAAGTGATTTACTCACACATAATAGCCCATGTGCGAGATTATTTGTTAACTTTGCAATTACAAAAATTTAGGAGCACCCTAAAGGCTTATCAACTGATTGATCAAATAATTATAAGGGATTCTCACAATGGAATATGATGCAGCTGTGCAAACGAATGAAGCCAATCCATGTGAATCACTAGGGAACAAATTCTACGATACATTTTAAAGTGAAGCAGCAAGATGCCCATGAGTATAGAAAGTTAGAATCCTGTGAGATGTTTGTATTCGCACAGACTTCTTGCTAGAGGATACACCGGAAACACAAGCTGTAGCTACCTCAAGGAAGGGGAATGAGAGGCTAGGGAACAAGGATGGAATCTACAATCTTTTTTTATCTTTTGAATCCTCTGAACGTGTTACCTATTCAAAAATAAATAAAAACAGAGTGAAAAAATGCATGTCTTTCAAATTTGTTCTGCTATTTTCTATTCCCAAGATTCCCCAAATCCACCTGGACCACAAGCAGCAGCGGGGGGAGTAGGTTGTATTTCCTCTCTCCTCTTCGTGGAAGCCCCCACCCCTTGCTCAGGGAATCATGATTCTCAGGTTCCCTTGTTTGTCAGTGACGCCTGGGTCTGCACAACCTTGCCTGCCACTGGAGGGCAGCCTGAGGCTTCCTTCCCGGGAAGGAACTGAGAGATTTTGGTAGGCCCGGAACAGAAAGGGGTCGGCGGCATACCGTTCTTCTTTTTTTCTTTTTTCCCAAGAAAGAAAGAAAAAGAAACAAAAGGCCTCCATTCGGGAGAAAAGCTCATTCTCTAACCCCACTCCAGCACTGGGGCGCCAGCTGTTACCCCCTCCAGCTGCAGGCAGCGCAGGAGAAGAGGGGGAGGGAAGGGAGAGAGAAATGACACGGTTCTTTGCCCCTCAACTCTTCCTACTTAGGGACTCGCCCTTTGGGCTGCTCAAGTCTAATAATCCTCGTAGGCAGGAGACCTCGTAGGCAGGAGGGTTTGCCATTGACACCCCCACCCTCCCTCCTGCGTGCGACCTTGACGACTCCCTTCCTACCTTGGGCCCTTTTCACACCTGTAAACTGGGAGTGGAGATTATCATGATTTAAGCACTTGATTTGGACCAAGATTAGACTATGTTCTTTACAGACTGTCTTCTCTCCATTTCACAGATGAGAACGCCGAAGCTCAAAGAGGCTGAGCAACGTGCTCGTGTCTACGCAGCCTGCGAGCGGCAGAGCGGGATCTGAATAGAGGTTTCCCGGCTCCTAAGGCCCGGCCCTCAACACCTATTCTGCCGCCCTGCTGGGAGGGCTTCCAAAACAGAGCCGGTTGAGGAGAAGCGCTGGAGAGGGGCGACGGAGCCCGTGTCCAGCGAGTCTCTTCTGCCCGCCAGGCGCGCATCCCTCGAGGAAGCCGCTTTCCTTGGACATGGGCTGGCGACCTTCTGGCGCCCCCTTGGACGTGGGCGGAGACGCAGCGGGGGGCTGCGAAGGAGCGGACAGCTCCCGGGACTCGCAGCCGCCGTTGCCCAGAGCCCTTCGCCCCGTCCCTCTCCGTTCCAGGGTCTGCGGCCCCGCCCCCCGAGCCCGGGCGCGCCGGGTGGCGGCGCCCGGCCCTCGCGCCTCCGTAGCTCGCGCAGACGGGTTGGCAGGAGCGCGCGCCGCCCCGGCCGCCGTTCCCGCGGCGGGGAGGGGCCGGGCGCGCGGGAGAAAGCTCGGCGGACGGCGCCCCCTCCCGTCCCCTTCCCGGCCCGGGGAGGGGCGCGCAGCTGCGGGCCGCTGGAGCCCACAAGGCACCCCCAAACGGGCCCTTACAGCGGACGGAGTTCCTGTTTTCATGCAAATGCTTTTGTTCGCGCCGGGAATGGCGAGCGCGGAACCGCAGCTGAGGCGGGCTGCGGGCTGCTCTTCCGCCGTCGCTCCTGTCGGGCCTTGAAAGACCAGCGCGCTGGAAACAAAAACACCGCGGCGGGCGCGGCGGAAACGGCAGGAGCGCGCTGGGCGCGTTTCTGGGCCCGCCCGCTACACACCCGGCTGGCGGGGGCTGAGTCCAGCTGGCCCAAGCTCCAGGCCCCTCCACTCCGCCTCAGTTTCTTCGTCCACACGGAGGGATGTCGGCTATTAGGGCCCAGCCCAGTGCTGGCGCCTTGCTGGAAACCCTTTGTCCAGGTGCCACGGGAGGCAGTGGAGACTAGGGCGGATGAGGAGGCTGCTGTGAATTTGCCTTTCAGAGGCAAAAAGGAGAGAAAAACACACGCACCGAAATAAACAGACAAGATAATTCCAAGTAACAAGTGTTAATATAATGGCAAACACAAATGTACCGCTTGAGCTGTGCTCTGAATGCTCTAAATAGGGGTTAGCTCATCTACTCTCACAACAAGCCTGAGATGGATTAATTACCACCCCTTTCACAGATGGGAAAATGGAGGCTGATTCATCCAGTCAAAGGAAATGAGAAGAACAATACATTCATGGGGAAACAAACAACTGACTCGATTGTCCAGGAGATGGTGGAGACAAGGTTTGCCCTCAGTCCTCCTCCAAGGGTGACTTCTTCGCCACGACACGCCCCCATTTGGGGATGCTCCAGGAAGGATAGAAAAGGGTGACAGAAAGAGAACGAACTATTCCTTCAAGGATGTCCGTGAGCACCTCTGTGACAGGCCTGGAGATAAGATGGTGCAGTCCTACCAAGTCCCAGGGTGCTGGTGTCCCAGGGCAAGGAAGCAGCAAGGGCAAAGGCCCTGGGGTGGGAGGAAAGGTTAAGAGGGCCTGAGTTGAGTGAAGCAGGGCAGAGTAGTGGACGAGGAGGAGGCTGGGGGCCAGGTGGAGCAGGTTTTGCAGGTCTTGATAGGGCATTGGGATTTGACTCTAGTGTGATGGCAGTTGTGTTGCTATGGCTGCTGAAGGTGTTAAGCAGAAACAGGCTGAACTAGACGGCAGAGGCCCACTGAGCTCCTTCCAGCTGTCCTTGGAGAAGGCTGATCACTCATGTTTTAAGCATACTACCCTCCCTTCCGATCTGCATACCTCCAGCAGGCCCTTGCCCACCACCACTCAGCCCCAGTCCTTGGTCTCCAAGACAAACATGGACAAGGGGTGAGATCAACTTATCTCTCATTTTACAGGTAGGCATGAAACTGAAGCTCAGATGGAAGCAGTGGGGCTCCTGATTTCTGGGCTCAAGGATGATGTCTGCTGCATTCCCTGATGGCCCCCAATACAGAGCTGACCAGGTCCTGCCTCAGATCCAGGAGAGCAGAGCCCTACCCTGGTCCCCATACTTTAAAGTCTCTTTCTGGCTTTCCTCCAGCTGCAAATAACCCCATCCATCCCTCCCCTCCTATCTAGATACATTCTGGGTTCCCAGGACTCCTGAGTCCTCTGTTAAAGGTCCCAACCCTGTTTCAGGGTCTGTGCAGCAAGCTCCCCCCCACCCCCCACCCCGGTTTGTTGTCTGGAGGCAGAGTACTAGACCCAGGAGCTGCAGAGGGCTGTGGAATGTGGAGGTGAGATGGGTGTTAGATGGGGAGCCTGGGGCGTGCATGCACATCACATGGGGTTTATAGATATGGTGTGAGGCTGGAATGAAAAGGGAAGGCATTGCCTGGGTGGAATGTGCAGCCTACCTGTCAGTGCACATGACTATTCCGAGTCTTCCAAATTGCACCTTTTGTGGGGTTATATTCATTGAGAAGAAAAAGGATAGACTAGTTGGGAAGAAAATGTTATTCGGTTGACTTGTAAACTTTTAAATATTTAGATTTGGGGGGGTGAATGAGCCCCAGGCCCCACCAGTATCAGGAGCAGCCTAGCACATAGGAGTTATTCAATGTCTTTCAAATAGATGGATTGATCTCATTTAATTCAACCCTCACACAGACTTCAAGGGAAATAGCAGTGCCTGCATTTTATTGATGAAGAAACTAGGCTTGGAGATACTTGGTGACTGGCTCGATTGGACACATTAGAAAGCTGCAGGACTGAGCCTGGAGCCTTAACGCATCTGATTTCGAAATTCCTTGCAATTGGTTCGTGACAAGTTGGCATCCATTATGAACACATTAAATATGTTCTAACAGCTTGACGTGTCATTCCTTGGTCATGTTGGATACAAGCACTGTTCATGTAACATGAAAAAGACCTTCTCCTGATCCCCACTGTATTCTCACAGGACTCTGGGAGGTGACAGAGCAGGAGCGTGTGCAATGTCATACAGTTGTGGGGCAACTAAGGTCCTAAGTAGTGGCCTGAGCTTTTATCCAGGCCTCAACAATAGGGTCTACTTTTCTCATGGAGCAAGAAATCTGGAGGTGACTTTGTTATGCCATCCTCAGCCCACGGTTTCTGCGTTGGTTATTTATTGCTACATAACATAAACAAACACAAACTCAAACAAGAGCTGTTTTATTATTTTCTAGTTTTGTACATCAGAAGTGTGGGCAGGGCTGGGCATTGTGATGCATGCCTGTAAGCGATAGCCTAGGAAACCGCGGCGGAGGCCAGGGATCACAGTTTGAGTGCCGCCGTGGGCACGAAGCAAGACCTAGTTCCAAAAAATATAGCTGGGCATGGTGGCACGCACCTGTAATCCCAGCTACCTGGGAAGCTGAGACTGGGGATTGCTTGAGTCTGTGATACCCCAGGCATCATGAGCCTGTGGTTCCACAGGCAAAAATAGCAAGACCTAGTCTCAAAAAATAAACAAGTAAATAAAAATAAAAAGAAATGTGTGCAGGGCTCAGCTGGACAAGCCTTTTTTTTTTTTTTTTAAAGACACTAGGTCTCGCTACATTGCCCGGGGTAGTCCCGAACCCATTGACTCAAGTGATCCCTAGTCTCAGCTTCCCAGGTAGCTGGGATTACAGGCGTGAGCCACCACACCCTATGATCTTTTTTTTTTTTTTTTGACACTATGTCTTATTATGTTGCCTGGGTAGTCTCAAACCTGTGAGCTCAAGTGATCCCTAGCTTCTGCCTCCCAAATAGCTGGGATTACAAGCACGTGCCACCGCGCCCAGCAAGGGCAAGCCTTCTGATCCAGAAATATCACTGGTCACTCAGTCATATTCAGCTCATCTGGAAGACCAAGGAGGTTTAGTGGGATGCTTGGTCCTTCGAGGGTGATGACAAGAACATCAAGCTCATCTGGGTCCCTCTCCTCCATGCAACCCCCGGCAAAGTGATTTCCCCTTACCCATGTAGCTGATGGATCTAAGAGGCCATGGCAGTTGCTGCCCATCCTCTTAAGACCCAGAGAATTGGCAGAGCAGCATTTCATTTATTCTCTGTTGCTTCAAGAATTCACAGGCCAGCCCAGATTCAAGTGGAGAGGAAACAAGCTCTGCCAAATAGATTCTCTCTCTCCAAGGAAGGAGAGGCATAGACTCAGCAGCCATCTACCACATGGCTCAACATTGCTGCTTGAGATCCAGTCATCATATCTCAGATTCCAGCCAGTAAAAAGGAAGATGAATACCTTCCCCTTGAAGATATTTTCTAGAAGCTACCAAGAGAAGAAAATTCTCATTGACAAGAACATGTTACACAATTCTTAGCCAAAAGTTTCTGTACTGGTAATTTATTGCGATATAACATACAAACAATACCTCAAACAACATTTTATTGACTATACCAGTGATATGGGAGGGAAACTAGGAATTGCTATCTTCAGTCCAGGCTGCCATGTGCCCAGCCGAAAATTAGAGATTCTATTGACTAAGAAAGAAGAGAAGAGTGGGTAATGAGAAACAAGAAATCTGTTTCACTGTTGGATTATTTTTTTCATTACCAACTGCCAAACATATTCCTAATGGATATGTTTTATTTCCCATCATGTCCTTCCTAATACATCCTCCACACTGTCACCAAAATAATCTTTCCTTTAAGATTTTTTTTCTTGTTCCTAAGAGGTAAATCTTTTAATCATTCCCATGCCAACAGCAGTGTCTAAAGTTTTCTGTGGGAGGCGGGGGGCATAGAATTTTAGTGCCCAGAACCATAATAGCATTCACCACATACCAGGTACTGCACCCAGCACTGTGGGGACACAGCTGGCTAGGTCTTCATAATCACCTAGTGAGAGAGGATTCATGAGTTAAGGAAGCCCAGAGAGGTTAAGTGACTTGCCCCAGGCCACACAGTACAAGATAGAGACTCAGATCTTTGTCAGATTGCAGGGATGTGCTGAGATACCCACCCACATGAAGCCCAGAGAATACTTACTTGGCCCCACCCTGGAGCCTGGGCAGGGCCCACATTAGGTGTGTCAGCTAGAAAAGGCAAGTGTGAGCCAAAAGCCTGCATACAACCCCAGCCCTATCCCCTCCCTCCCTACTGTCCCTCAGAACCTGCATCCAGCCCCAGGGGCAGGCAGGCATATCTCAAGAAATGATACTGGCACATGAATTCTTTCATTCCATTTTCTTTATGCCCTGAGTGAACCTTGGGCAGTGAGATAGGCCCGCAGCACGGGCTGCATGCCTATGCAGTCATCAGGTACATCTGGTGACCTCCTGACCTCGACTGGCCAATAAATAAGATCTTCTCCACTTCTGAGGTTCCACATTCTGATTCCAGATTTTTCTTGCTTTTACTGCACCCTGTTTGAGAACATACAGCAGCTCAAACCCCCTTGGGTTCAGTGTTGCCCTACAAGGGGGTAGCAGAGGGCAAGTAGGCAGGGGGCAAAGAGATCTGGTCAAATGCAGGTTCCAGCCTTTGGTGAGTCCCAGGTTCTGCATCTTTCAAGGAAGCTGGGAGGGGGGGTCTCTTTTTGCAAGGCTATCCAGCTTTTGAGAACCACAACACGGGGCAAAGGTTATGGCCTTTGGAGACGAGAGCCAGTATGAAACCCAGCCCCCACATTAGCAGAATGCATTTAGGGTGCTAGGCATTTGGTTCTTCAGAAGGCAGAGAGCTGGGAGGCATGGGGTGGGGTGGGCATGCCAGCGGGAGTGCTGTTCCTTCTGGAAGGCTTCTGTCCACAGCTTCATGGAGGAAGTGCTGGGGGTGGGTGTTTACATAAGTGCTCTGTAGGGGGTAGAGAGTGATTCAGAACAATGGTTTTAGAGCCAAACAGACCTGTGTTTGAATTCAGCTCCATCCTACAAGTTTAAGGACTTTTGGACAGGCCTTGTAAATCCTCTGTACCTCCATTTTTACATGTATAAGGTAGGACAGAAAAGGGAACCTCTCTCATTGGGATTTTGTGAAGAATTGAATGAGATTTTACCTTTAAAGCCCCTAATTTAGGGCAAATGATATGTCCGATCCCTAGTAATGACAATAGTAATTAATATTTTTGAGTCCTAATTAAATGCTGTGCTATAAATGTTCCATTATTAGCTTGCATACTCACCACCAGCATGTAGTTAACACTATTATCCTCCACTTACAGACACAGAGATGGAGGAGCAATTAGATGAATAGGCTGCCTAAGTTCACACTCAGTGGTGGCTGCTGGGTTTGAGCCTAAACCCAAGTGATCTGATCCAGAGTCCACCTAAATCAACACGCCACCTTGTTGCGATTTCTGTTGCCATTACTATTATGCATGTTATGAGCATATCACCTCTACAGTGACCGCAACAGCTGATTGGAACAGGAGAAGCCACCTGACTCAAAGGCCGCCAAGATACAGGTTAGCCAGCAGCCAATGAGAGCCTATAGAGGACCTTCACCCAGCTGGACAGTGCAACTAACTGTGCCAATCAGTGCCAGGTTGAATGTGATCACAGGCAGATGGGAAAATGCATAAAAGCTGGAAGACCAAGTAAGATGAGATAATGCAAAGACAACACAGAGGTGCAGGGGCAATGAGTAAGCCAGATCCCTGGGAGAGAGAAGGGAGAAAGAGGAGGAGGAGGAAGAGGAGGGGAGGTGAAGATCAGCGGACCCGTGCTGCCAAAGGAGCTGCAAACTGACTCAGTCCCCAGCAGCACTGGGTCTTGTAGGGTTTGCAGTGGCTCAACTGCATTCTGTGAGATTTGGGAAGAATCACACCTTTTAATCCCCATATGGAGCTTTACAGCAACCTCCAAGGTTCAAGTTAACCCACCCTTTTCAACCAAAATGGATCCAGACCAGCCTTTACTTTTCACCTTCAAGGAGATGCTAGGATTCAGCCCCAGGCCTTAGGCCACCTGGGCTCTCCTGTTATACCAGAACCCCAGGAAATCCCTTGCTCCATTTCTCTATTGATATTCTCACCCACCATCTGGGATGATGCCAGGCTGGTCATCTCCCCTGCATGCCAGTCTCACGTCCAGCGGATGGCTGCACATGCCATCTTGTCAGGATTCTCAAATCTACCCTGTCCAGAACAGAACTCCAACTAGTCCTCGAAACCACCCTCCACTCCAGGAAACAGCAGCCCCATGATCCTAGTTGTTGTGATCAAACATCTTGGTGTCAACTCTGGCTGCTCTCTTGCCTTACCCTCCAACATCCCTGCTGCCAGTGGATTGCATCAACTCTTCCTTCCCAACATGTGCATAAACCCATGGCTTTTGAACATGCCCGCCATGACAGCCCCGGCTGAGTCACCATCATCTGCCACCAGGGTGATGACAACAGCCTTCTCCTGCTTCTGCCCTCACCCTCTGTAATTGTTGGGCACCAGGGGTACTGTAAAAACATAAGGTGATCTTCTGTTTCCCCTTCTGACCTCATTCCTCCCTGACCTCACCTGTCAGTTTGGCTCCTCTCTCTGCTCCAGCCACATTGGATGCTCCCGCTTCCTGGACAAGTACCTCCCTCACCTCTATTCTGGTTGTTCCCTCTGCCAGGACCGCTCCTCCTCCAGGACCCCCCACCTTAGGCTTTGCTCAAATCTCCTCACCTGGGCAGGGAGTTCTTTCCCTGGCACCTCACGAACAACTGCCACCCACCCCGCCTCCTCCCTGCTGTTTTTCTCTGGCATGCTATAGCTTTCACTTTCTGTCTCTTGTCCATCTCCTGCAGAAGATGTGTGGAGGAGAGCATCTTCATCTTCACCCACGGGGTTAAGAGCTGCGCCCCTTTACCTGCCACACATGCCCAGCTTGTAGTATGTGCTCAGTCTTTGATGCACCAAGATGTCCTCTAAGAGGACTTCTGAGAGAAATCCCCACCCAGCTGTCCCCCTGCATCTTCGCAGACTAGTCCCCTCAAGCCTTGACCCTATTAGGAGTAAGCCCTGAGGCCCTGTCCCAAAACATGAGACTCACAGAGGAATGAATCTCAATAGCTGGCGGTATCTTTTTAAGTACACTTTTCCCCTTTAATATGAAAGTCCTGATATCCCAGGGGTTAGTTTCCTGTTGTTCTACCTCAAGACCCCAGTCATGGGCTGTGTCCCCACCAGGGTCACTGTCACAGAATTGCTGGTGAGCAATGTGGGCTCTCAAGAGGCATGCGAGGTGCTGGGCCTCACCTCCCAGCAGCACCCCCATCCAAGACTGAATGTTGAGAGCTGATAACAAGTATGTGGTCATTGTACTATTTATCCCGTTTTTCTGTAGCCTGAAATTTTCTTTTTTCAAAAAAAGTATATTTTCTTTGAAGTTCCTTCTCCCTTGAGCACCCCCAGGGGTTATCTATTGTCCTCCCTTGCACCACAACCCACCCCCAACTTCTTTCTCTTCCCCTCTGGCTGAATGAGGAAGCAGTTCAACTCTGCTTCCTGGCTACCTGCCAGCTGCTGCCATTATTAAGGCAATGGGGGTTGAGGGGGGGGGGGCACTTAAAAACATACATTTCATGCCCAGTTGTCCTCCTTCCCCCCACCCCAAAGCTCTAAACCAAATGGTCTGGTGAGGGTTGCTGAGTACTGGGTGTTGGCTAACGCTCCCCAGGCAATTCTGTTCTCCCCAGAGCTGACAGTCATCTGGTCAACCCAACCCTCAGTCCCCCAGGGGTCTGCTATCAACAGGGTCCGTCTCCCTGGAAGGCAGCTCAGCATCTTTTGTTACCTGAGCTCTGCTTCAGGTTCTACCAAGACTGGTGACTTCAAGCGTTTATTTCTTCTGAACCCAGACAATGTGCTTATTTCACCACAGGGTGCCCGGTGGATGACGTTCTGTTCTTTCCATTACCTCGGGCTACCCGGATTCACCGTCATCTTTTGGAGAACACAGAGGAGATGTAGGAGCTGACATGGCCCGTGTCAGGCCCAGGAATTCGTGCACAGAAAGGATTCGGTTTTTACAGACTCACTTTAAGGGAACAGCTAAAAACACATTCAAAGGGCCTTGATGATAATGAGTATGCTAATGTGATTTCCATTGGGTGCCTGTGCCACCTCCAAAAAAATACTGTCTGACCTTCCTTATGGATTCAAAGCTTCATTGAAGTCGACGGGGGATTTGGGTTAAAATAACATCAAAGTTTTCACTTAAATGGACAGAGCAGGGGAGTTGTGAATTAAGGGTGAGTTTCACATTGGCCTTGATACTGCTGACCTTGAGGGGGAAAGGCAGATCCTGGTGGGTTCTGAGTGGAGTTCTTGGCCAGGCAACTGTTGTCTGGAGTGGACCCAGCCAGCAAGTTGAACAGGGACCTCTTTACACTGACAAACAGACTTTGGAGGCCTGGGTTTAGATCCCAGCTCTCCACTCCCTGGCTGGATGACCTTGAGCAAGGCAATCATTTCCTTACTGAGCCCCAGTCTCTCTTCCTGTAAAGTGGTGTGGCCAAAGCCTACCTGGTAGAGTTGCTTCCGAGATGAAAGAAATGTGTATGTGGGAGGAATCAGGAAAGCAGAAGTCCCCTTGGAGCCCCTCACCCTCCTGTGAACCGAGCCCCAGTGTCCAACCTCCCAGCCATTCCTGGGCTCATTGTAGGTTTGTGAAGTACTTTCGGGGTGTCCAGCACAGCTGGGCTGCTAGGGAGTCAGCCGTGGACCAAGTAGCAGAATTCTGCTCTCT
Source organism: Uropsilus gracilis (assembly GCA_004024945.1). Classification (NCBI taxonomy): domain Eukaryota; kingdom Metazoa; phylum Chordata; class Mammalia; order Eulipotyphla; family Talpidae; genus Uropsilus; species Uropsilus gracilis. Next base: position 16,763 of record PVHY01013571.1, on the reverse strand, counting down.
GCAGAGCTGGCTTCTAGCAGGAAGACAGACACCAAACACGCAGGATAACTCTTGGGAACCTGGCTTTATCTCCCCAACACATTTCTCGTATGTTCAGTGAGAGCCATTGATCATTCATCCTCCCATTGAAGAAATATTGAGAGAGCTCCGTCTCGTGTCGAGCATGCCTTTGAGTGCTTGGGGACGTCAACATGAAGAAAACAGACAAAAATACTTGTCCTGGGAACGTGAATGCTAGAGAAGACCCATAGACACGGAACAAATACACACATCTCTGCTGACGCAGGAAAGCAAAGCAAAGAGAGGGGAGGAGTTGAGGGGAAGGGAGGTCTTTGGAAGGTATCACCATAAAGGACGTGGGGCATGAGCCACTGGGTGTCAGGGGGAAGGGTTTTCCTGGCCAGAGGTGAAAGCCAGGCCCAGGGCCGCCTCAACTCTGAGGGGGCACTCAACACACGGCACTAATTATTTGTGTCCCCTTCATGAAAAACGAGGGGCATGTTTCACTCTCCGCAAAAGCTCCTGGGGACTCTGCAGACTGACAAGTTTTGTATCCACTTCTCTTATTTTCTGAGTGAGAATCAGCAAGTCAAATTCCCCAGCCCACCTGCCAGCCAGCGCTGTCACCAGCCCCACACCAACAGGCGTCTGACAGGCGGAGGCACTGGGGGGGTGGGGGGTGGAGGGGTGCGAGGGCTTGGTAATGAATGATGGTCATTAAATAATAATGGCAGTATCTTGAATTTCTTTCCCCTCCAAAGCCCCACAAATCAGATGCCCTGGAAAGGCTGTGCCCGCCACCAAGATGCACCTCCATCTGGGGTGGAAGGCGGCATCTGCTAAACAGCTGCATCTTGTTTAAGAGCTGGTACTTAATTAAATTACTCAGATTTGAAAGGGGCAGGCTGAGATGAGCAGGAAGGGCCGGCCAGTACCATTTCGACCCAAGTGAGCCCAAACCCCTCTCCCAGTGCCCTTCGGCACCACCCACTTGGACAGCTGCTTTTCTCCAGGACACACCAAGAACGCTCTCGCTGCCTCCGTCTTCACTCCCGCTGTCCCTGTGCCAAGAACACTCTCCTCCTGCTTGTCCAACAACTTTGCGTCTTCTGAAAGCCTGACTCAAACATGGGCATCTCCTCCATGGGGCCTTTTCCAGCTTCCCTCCCACGAGTGCTCGCAGTACCTGTGCATTCCGGAACTGGAGTCTTCATACCAGCACACTGAAGTGTTATGTACCCTACTGTCTTGTGAGTGTCTTGTGGTTGGGAGCCATGTCTAACTCATCCTTGTAATCCCAGCATTGAACCTGACCCCTCATAGAGTGTTAATAAATGGCTGACTGGTCGGATGGATGGATGGATGAATGGATGGATGGATGGATGGATGGATGGATGGATGGATAAATGGATGGATGGATGGATGGATGGAGGGAGGGAGGCAGGGAGGGAAGGAGGGATGGATGGATGGATGGATGGATGGATGGATGGATGGATGGATGGGGAGGGTGGGAAGGGAAGATGGGAAGATGGGAAGAAGGAAGAAAAGAAAGAAAGGAATGATGAACAGATGTAGCCATTGTCACCATTTAAATCTAAACCACAATCATTTGTCCCTGGGACAAATCCCACACCTCTTACTCTACCCTTGCCCCATAGCCCATTCTTCTCATAGCCCTCAGGATCTTTTTAATATGAAATTACATTGCATGATTCCTTCACCTAACACTTCCCAGTAGCAGCCCCATTTCTCACCCTCACCACTCCCTGCCCTCTGATCTCATCTCATTTTCTTACTCTCCCATTCTCAAATTCTCCCTCACCACAGGATCTATGATCTGCTGTTCCTTCTGTCTGGGACTTGCTTCCCTGGCTATCTGTGAATCTGGTCTCCTCTTATTCTTAGAGTCCAGCTGCAATGAACCTCCTCCAAGAATCCTTATTTACCCCCTTTGTTAAAGCACCCCCCTTCTTGATCTCCAGAGGAAAGGCATCAACCAGGGTTCCGGCTGCTGAGTTTCAGCTGGCTGCTCAGAGCATCAGGCTCACACAGGGTGGTAGAACAGACCTCCCCCGGCCACCCAGGGCCTAGTCACAAGCCCCCTCTTCCCTTGGGGCTCATTCCTCTCCATCAACAGAAGATCCCTGATGATGGACTTGTCTGGAACCGCTGCAATTAAACCATCGGAGCAACATTAGAGCATTTGTTTACTATGACTCTTAGAGCTCGAATGGCTTGTTGTTTTGATGGTTTCTATTTTCAGCTCTATTTCCTAGGGGTGGCAGGGAGAGGTAGGCAATGAATCCTGGTCGATTCGAGCAAAAACATACTCCCATGAATCCTAGATCCCAGTGTCACAGAATCCTAGAGCCATTGTACTGCATGTGAAGGCAGCAAAAATGTATAATTTTAGTTATGGGTGCCTAGATTCTCAGGAATCTGGAATCTTATGCTACAGAAAATAATATCTCTGTACAAAACCAGTTTAGATTTAAGGTCTTAGAGGGAACGGGTATTAAGAGATTCTCACACTTGGTTGAATTCTCTGCCTCTCTGGTGACCTTATCGACAACATGCCCCCTCCCCACACCCGTCCTTGGCCACTCTATTGTTTTACTTCACTGCTTCATTTTTCTTCATAGTACTGGCTGCCACCTGACATCAGAGAGTTTTCTGCTTATTTGCTTATCGCCTGTCTCTCCCAACATGTTCGATTGAGGCCAGGAACTCTGCTTTATTCACTTCTTAGAAGGTACTTAGAACAATGCCTGGCATGTAGTAAGGACTGAAAAAAAATTATCCATTCATCCATAACTGTTTAATGAGTACCCACTTCACGTTGGCCCCACAATGCGAGGCAGGCCTCAGTCTGCACACTGAAAGCCACTGGCAGCAAACACACAGAGCACGGCTTTGAAAAGGTTTCTTGGGGCTCATCAAGCTCCATGGGGGAGGGTGATCGATTAGCAATGTCTGCATAGAACTAGCAATGGAGATGGGCAGCCATCTCTGCTCTGGCCTCTAATCTTATAATGAACAAAACTGAGGTCCAGAGTGCACTAGGGCTGGTCAACTGGGGATAGGCCACCAGGATTAAAATCTCCGTGGTGGGTATGTGCTCTCCAGCCTTACTCACAGTGCTGGTGCTGAGCTCAAGTCTCTCTGGGCACAGGTATAATCTCTCCCCCACCCCCAGCCTTTCAGCTCTCTCTCCTCCCAGGAGTCAGGGGCTACTGGAGTCCCTGGCCCTGAACCCCAGCCTGGGAACCCAATTCTGGAACACTGCCTGAACAGGCAAGCCAGTTATTTTTAAAAAATCCAAAAAGAAAAGGAAGAAAGAGAAAACTCAGTGCTCAGTCTCTGTACCAGCCCCAGCTGAGAGAATAGAGGCTTGAAAGGAACAAAGGGTTTCCTCAAACACGGGCAGATCAAGGCCTTGGCTTATGTGGTAACCAGTAACCGACCACCGTGCTTTGTGACCAAACCTTCAGAAGGCAGTGGGCCTCTGTTCCTGCTGCAGTTTTGCAGGGGGATGGGGGGGGGGAGTAGGGAACACCCTCCCCACCCCCACCCCACCTGCTTACAATCATAGACTCCGATTCCCAGAATGTTAGGACCTCAAAGTTCCTTTCAGAGCCTGGAGCTTGGCACCCCTGTGTCAGAGGGCAGGCAGAAGCCATACTGGGGTGTAAGATAAGCCAGGGGGCCAAGGACCAGAGCATTCCTCCTTACCAGGTCCCCTTTCAGTAAGCTGGAGACCAGTTATATCCCCAACCTCCCCTTATCCCTTGGCCCAAGCTTCCTCCTGCAGATTTCCCCCATTCAAGATGTCTGTGGGGTACACTGCTTAATGTCCCTGCCTCCAGGGTCAGTGCTAGTCAGCTCTGAGATTCCAAAGGATTATAGTTGAGCCGCAGATGCAGGGTGGACCATGTCAGATGAGGAAGAGCATGAACCAGGGCCAGAGGCTACTCTGGGCCCCTGACAGGCTGCTTGGTGCAGACACAAGACCACAACCTCACAGTGCAGTTTTTCTCCCCATTTGTCAGTTGAAAAAATCAAGGCTTCAAAATTGAGTCCCGCATCTAAAGGGACATGCAGTAGTTGGTAAATCTGATGCTACAACGCATGTCTGCCTGTCTCCCAAGCCTGTGAACCTCCTCCCCCTGCCTGCACCCCTCCCCTGCGCACCGGAGGTCAGCAAGGCTGAAGCTCGTTGTGGAACTGAGGCTGGCAACAGAGGGCCAGGCTGGGAGTAGGGAGCTCCTCTCCATCAGATGCCACCCTGTACACTGTCCACACATTGCACCAGCCATACCAGCCTTTAGCTTGAGGGTGGCCCAGGGTCCTCCAGGGTCCTTGCCACCAGCCCTATGTGTCACCACCTGGTCTCCGTCCCTGGGGCTCTCTCTGAATTGTTTTCTGCCTCCATCTCCCTGCTGCTTCCTCAAACCTCCCAGTTTCTCCATTCCTACCTTTCCCTTTTCTCTTCTGTCTGTGCTTTTTCTCCCCATATTCACTTTCTCTAGCTCTGTATTTCTATCACTCTTGCCCCAGCCCATCTCTCAGTGTTCCTCTGTCTCCCTCCCGTGTCTCTCCCTCTGTGCACGTTCTCTGTCTTACTCAGCTCCTATCTGCAGCCTTCTTCACCTTCCCTCCCCCCTATGGGAGCCTGCTCCTTCTTTCTTACAACCCCACACAGAAATATAATATTCCAGCAAATCCCAGCTTAGCTATAGGGGGACACAGGGAGGGATTGGTCAGGGGTACTCCAAGAGGTGGATTTCAGGGTGGGGGTGGGCGGGGGGTGTCATGTTTAAGAGGCCAAGCCAGCCTCCTCCTTTTCTTCCTCAGAAATGAGTGGTTGCTTTCCTGGGAGGCAGATGAGAAAGTCCCTGAATAGGGATTTAAAGCACTAAGCTCTGATTCCTTCTTTTTAATATTTATAAAGAGAGAAAGGGGATAATTTCAGGAAGATCATTTCAAGGCGAAAACCCACATATTTTCAATAGAATTATTCCAAAAGCCCCTTTCCGGCTCATTGGAGTGTATAATTTTGTGAGTTAAAGACACGAGGCCTGGTTTCCAAGTTCCCTAAAATGACGCAGCTATGTGAGGGCCAGAAAGGAAGTGTAAAATGAGAAGAAGGGGAGCAGGGTGGTGGGGTGGTAACAGTCAAAAGAGATAAACCTGCCCTGGGGTCAGCCTGCAGTCACACAGGGGTGCAGTTAGCACCAGCCCTTCCCTCTTCTCCTCTGCCTATGCCCCTCAGCAAATCAGAACACACTTGGGGTATAACTGTCTGAATGCCCCAATACAAAGGACCCTCTCTAAGGCTGGACCTAGAGAGACCATGGTCAGGGGAGGTGCACAGGCTCCTCACGCAAGGTGAGTCCAAGAATGCCCCCATCACCTCCCTCCCCAAGCAGCTTCCTCCCCTGGCCTTCATTTCAACTCTCATTTCATCTGGGTATTGGCCTTGGGTCCCCTCTCACCCCTGTCACTTCTATTTATTTGCTAAGCCTTGTAGATTCCACCACCTCATTCCTCTGGGGTCTCCCTCCACCCACACTCCCAGAGCCCAAGGTTAGGCTTGAGGTATCCCTGACCTTGACCAGGTACAGGGACCAGCCTGGTCTGGGATCAGGGCCCTCAGGGGAGGGGTCTTTCCAAAAGTCAGATGGAAGAATGTGCCTCCCTCAGAAACAGTCATAGCATCACTTCCAGGGTGAAGACTAAGCCCCCTCCCTGCCCCTCCCCCCCACTTGTGAGGTAGCCGCCATTTGCAATTTTATTTCCCTGTACTCAGTGCCTCCCTCAGCCCCTTGCTAATTCTTCACTGTGGCCAAAACCAGGCACTCTCTTTTCTGCCTGACCCATCACCACCAACACCTCCCCCCAACCTAGGCCCAAACTCCTCTTTTGCCCTGGAGGGGCACCATGCTTTGTAGGCCCAAGCCAGCCTCAGGGTCCAGCTCAAATATACCCACCCACCGGGGTAGCGGCAACTGCTCATTATTTTTCTATCAGGGGCTCTCTTCCCTCCCCTTTCACCCATGACATCTCCCTTTGAACATGAGACATGCTACTGGGTCAGGAGCAGGTCACCTCTCCGGCTACTAAGAAGGATAGGATGAGAATGGACTGTCCCCTCTGGCAGCCTCCCAAACCAAAGCAAGTTGGATTCTGTGGTTCTGCTGGGCGCCTAAAATTGTTGGCAGAATTATCTGATCATGATTACAATTATTACAGTAATTAGCAATGTCACTGCAAATATCAATTGTTGAACACTCACTGAGCGGGGCTCCTGGACTTTGCACACATTATTAGCTCACCTCGTTCACAATCACCCAAAAAGCTGTGGGACTGTGATCACCTCCGTGGTACAAATGAGGAAACCAGTTAAGAGAGGGGCAACTACCTCCATGGCATCACACTTTGAGGCTAGACTCTGCCCAGCTCTGGAATCTTTGTGTTTAACCTCAGACACATTGAGCCTGCTGATACCTTAATATCAGCAGGGTCATGTGGTCATGTGGTCCCTGACCATTGTCAGGGAGGGGGCCCACTTGCTATTTGGCCATGACCATGTCCCCTCCTGTGGATTCCAACTCATTTCCAAGTTCCCTAAAATAATCTTCTCAATGATCTAGTTCCCATTTGAAAAACATCGAACTTTTCAGATTCTGGTTCCACAAATCCCAGGGACACAGCCTGCTTTCTTTTCCCTAGAGAAAATCAGGCTGAGAAAGGCAGAGCTCAGAACTTCAAAAGAAATCTCTGGGGGGCATATGGGGGTCCCCCACCATGTCCAGGCATCAGATTATGGTTGGCTTGGCCAAGACTCTCCCCCTGTCCATCTCTGAAAGCCCTCAGAGGTGCTGCCAGGATGTTCACACGAAATTCTTAGCTTCATTATGCCTCCTGCCAAAGTCTGAACCTTAATTCTCAGATTCTAGCCTCATCTTTCACCAGGGCATCCAGCCCAGGTTCCTCACTGGTGTCATGCACCCATTCTTTGCCCCATCTACACAGTAGCCTTATCACTTTAGACAAAACTCACAAGGTCTCTTTGGTTCTTAAAACCTATCAGTTCTCATCTCAGACTAAAGCCCAAATAGCTCACCCTGCCCCCCTCCCACCCCCACCAACTGGCCATCTTTGCTTTGGCCCCCAGGTCTCCCTGGGTTCCAGCCATGTCAGTCTCCAAGAGAGTCCAGGACAAACTCCATTCTTCTTCAACTCAGGGTCTTTGTCTTTGCTGTTTTCTCAGTTCCTTTCCTGACTTCTTTTCCCACCTTGAGTTCAAAATTCATCCCTTCTATATGCACTCTTATCCATGCTATTTACAATAGCCAAGTGAAGGAAACAACGTAAGTACCCAACCACAGATGAGTGGATTATATATACAAAATGGAATACTATTCAGCTAAAAAAAGATAAAATCTTGCCATCTGTGATAACACATAGGTGGAACTAGAGGGGATTATGCCACGTGAAATAAATTGAGAGACTAAAGACAAACACTTGATAATTTCACTTGTATGTGGAAGTTAAGGAGCAAAACAAAGGAACAGATAAATTTAAACCAAAATAAATCCTGGAAATATAACTGTAGAATTGAGGTTGTTAGAAGAGCTAGAGTGGGGAGCAAAGGGTAGAGGGAGCCTAGTGAACTGTGGTGGAGGAATATTCCATATACCTTCAGTATATGGTATTAGGGATGATCCTACATCCCTAGTAGATATGTTATTATAAACCAACATAACTACAATAAAAAATAATACAATTTTAAAAAATGCACGCCTTCCCTAAGGCCCTTCCTGATGCCAGTTACCCATAGTAACTTCTGCTCTGCTCACATTCGCACCAGCCATGCTGCCATTTTCCTGTATTGTGCATTTAGATCTATCTGTGTGTTTCTAATGCTTTGTTCATCAGCTGCAGCAAAATGGCAGATGAGGAAACTCCAAGCTCTGTGATACCCTCCCTAGCTCTTAATATACCCAAAGGCATCAAAAACAGAAAATAAATACCAGAAACTGAGTAGAACTAATATAAGAGCTCCGGAAAACGGTCAAAAGTTTACTGCAACCAAGTAAACCCTCATCTAAGCCACGTCACCTTCAAAGCAATGGGGAAAGGTCTGTGGTAGTTTCACCAGCCCTGCCCCAGACTCTGCCTGGCACACAGTGGCCTTGGTCTGGAGGAGGCAAAGACCTTGTGTCCAGTTCCCTCCTTCAAATCAGGTGTTACAAAGTGGACTTTATTCCTAACACTCTAACCTGAGAACTGCCTGAATGACTGGATCCTGTTTTGTCTCACCTGGATCTCAGGCAGGAAAAGCAACAGGGAGTGCTCATTAAAGCTTCAGGGAGAATATAAACCCACAGATACCTAGGGCAGTAGATTATGGTTGAACATACAAAATGACTATCTAGGGTCCCAAGGAGACTCTGGCATTCTGGGGTAAGATTTGGGGAAGTTTAGACACCGAAGCAACTGTATACATGGGGAAACCGAGAAAATTACACATAGGTTCAACCAAGATATCTTATCAAAAAATATCTGAGCAAATCCTAAGCATTCACCTTGCTGGAGGGCTACTCCAGCACATAGTCTGCAAAGACTAAGAGATAGCTTTGTTCAGATGTTAAATTTCCAACAAAAATGTCACAACAAAGACGTGAAATGGCAGAACAGATGTCCCACTCAAAGGAACACAATAAATTGACAGAAATGAGCCCTGAAATGCCCCCCAGACATTGGATATGTTAGGAGAACTTTAAAAGAACTGAGTTTGCTGGGCAAGGTGGTGTGTGCCTAAAATCTAACCACTGGGAGGCAAGAGGCCCTGGACTGCCTGAGTTCATGGGTTTGAGACTACTCTGGGCAACACAGTGAGACCTGGTCTTGAAAAAGCAGCCAGGCACAGTGGCAGGTGCCTGTAATCCCAGTTACCTGGGAGGCTGAAGCTGGAAAGCACTTAAGCCAGAGATCTGGACTACTCTGGGCAACATAGGAAGACCTAGTCTCCAAAAATAAAATTAAATAAAATAAAATTTAAAAAAACTGAGTTTAATATGCTCAGAAAACAAAAGGACAACATAGACAAAAGAATAAATGAAAGATGTGACATACAAATCTATTGAGGACATTAATAAATAGGTAGAAATTATAAAACAAAACAAATTATGGAACTAAAGAGAAAAATAGCTGAAATAAAAAATTCACCAGAAGGATAGATCTAAGTACAATTGTTTTATACAGGTGACTAAAGAAAGAATCAGTGAACCTGAAGGCAGGACAATTGAAATTATTGAGTCTGAAGAATAAAAAGAAACAAAAATGAAGAAAAGTTAACAGGGTCTAAGGCCTGTGAGTCAACATCAAAGAACCATAGATATTTGGGGAATCCCAGGAAAAAAGTATGGAGATAAAAGGGCAGAGATGATTTCATGAAACAGTGCCAAAATTCCTGAAATTTGATGAAAGACATGTATCTGCAAGTATAAAAAGTTAAACTCCTAAAGGGATAACTGCTAATTGGTTGACATGAAGCCACATCAAAATTAAATTGTCAAAGCCAAAGTCCAAATGGGAATCATGAAAGCAGCAGTAGATGAGTGACTCATCACAAACAAGTAAACCTCAAAATTACTATTTGCCAGTTATAGACCGGCACATCTCCCTCCACATCTGCCAAGCCCAGTCTGCTTTTGATCTGCATTATACCATCTCAGTTGACTCCCACAATGGCTCTGTGAAAGAAGTATCTTTAAGTTCTGTTTTACAGACAACAGAAGTCTAAATATAGAAAAAGATCAGTCAGTGAAGCAGTGTGGGTCAGAACTGCCCAACTGCTTAACTTTCAGTTTCAAGAACTGTCTGCCTTGTATCAGATTCCCTTGCAGGTTCCAAGAGCCTTGTTTCAGGAAAACCATTGTGCTTACTCTCAGCTTCCTAAGAGAGTATTTTATTCTATTTTTATTGTATATATATATATATATGTATATAACATTATTGTGTACCCTGGGGTTCTCCAATTTTCTTAACACCTGTTAACCATCTTTCTTAATCTTTTGTACCTTCCACCTCCCCCATTTTCTTCCTCCTCCCCCTCTCTCGCTCTATAGTTTGGTTCTGTTGGTTGTTTCTAATTTTTCTTATTCATTTGTTTGTTTTTTCTTATATCCTTCATATAAGTGAGATCATCCCACATTTCTCTTTTTTTCTGGCTTATTTCTGTTAATATGAGTCCTTCTAACTCCATCCATGTTGCTGCAAATGACATATGTTTGTCCTCCTTGATTAAAGCACAATATTCCATCGTGTGGAAAGTCTTCTTTCAACTTCAGAGTCAGCAGGCTCTCTTTCTCCTGTAGATTTCCTCTTTCATCTCAGGATGACCTGAGATGGATGTTACATATGGCTGTTATTCTCTACTACCAGAGTCTGGAGCACACAGAGACTGGTACCCAGATCCCAGGCAAGAGGCAGTAATAAGATGTGGAATGTGCCCAGGTCCAGACAAGCTCAAGTTTGTACATGTGTCACCTGATCTGATAGAAGCTGTTTTAAATGCTTTGCAGATATTATCTCAAGTTCATACCTACCATGTTCAGTGGTATCAAAACCACTGTGGACATCAAAACCCTCATCCTGTGTTACCATTGAGGACAGAGGTTCAGGAGGTGAAGTATCTTGCATAAGAGCAGCTGTGGTCATTTGCTGGTCAGCTCAACCATCTCTTTAGCCCTTTACTGCCTTAGATTGTGGACTACTGGGTACATGGACACAGGGTATATGAAAATCCTGAAGCTGTTCTAAGCAAAGCATGTGTGAACATGTGGATTTCTAAGTCACCTCACCATCACTTGCTTTTATTTCTGGGGAATGCAGAACAATAAGGGCTGAGGTTGAGGAGTTCAAGATATTTTTGTTCAAACCATCCATTCCAGGCCTACTTTAGGGAGGACCTGGCCCACATGGGAAGAAGGTAGAATTTCAAGATGAGGAGGATCTGGACAAGGCTTAAGGGTGGGAAAAAGATCCAGAACTCAGTTCTTTCCTTCACTCACAGTGGGGGTCCCAGGGTCAGGATGGGGTGTGGAGAGGGCTAAGGTCAGGGGGTGTGGGGAATTTTGGGGGTGAAGGTTGGGGACCCTGGTTCACCCTGCTTTGGGGTGGGAGGCAGTTGTCTTTAGGGAGGCAATGAGCAGTTGGCTGGAAGCTGCATGTCCTGGCCTCCTGGAATTTCTCTCACCCTCCTCACTTGATCTTCTTACTTTTCCTGTCAGTGAGGAAGCTGTTTACTCCCAGAAAGTCATTTATTCTGCGATAAGATCAACTTCATTGTTAACGAGAATCCTACTTCCTGCCTGGGAGGAGGCAAAGGGCCAGATTCTAGAACTCAGTGCCTCAGAGCCAGTGTGTGAGAGGCTCTGGAGACCACACTGTGCAACAGCCTTAGCCTTCAAGACAGAGAAACTGAGGCTTCAGGAGAGGAAGGGTGTGTGTGGGGGAGGATCAGCCTCAAAGCTGAACCCAAATCTACTCCTCCCAAGATTCTCAGGGCAGGAATTCCTTCTGTGCCTCATCAGAACACCCAGCAGTTCCATGAGTTGCTTTTTGATTCTAAGATAAAGCATGCCATCCTGAGTAAACAAGCTAACAAAACAACCTGACACAATATTTTAATGGAATGCTCCAGTATACTATTAGAACAGTCAAATACAATATTCTGTCACATCTTAATATTCTAATTCAATGTTTTAGCACCACTCTAACCCACATTGTAATAGAACACTCTAAAGCAAGACACCATTCTAACACATAACATCAAATAATATTCTGATATAATATTATAAGACATTGTGACACAACCTACTAAATCTTAGCTGCTAAGAGTCTATGACATAATTGTATTATTTGAACACCATTCAAATGCAATGCCCTAAAATCACTTCCTACCTTAATAGTCTAACATTGAGGACTCTGAGTTTCTAAGTCTCTAAATTCCACTGAACAAGGTGATTCTGGGAGCCCCTGCTATATTGACCAGTGTTCACAGCCCAGTTATAGATCAGGCCACCTCCTCCCCATCGGACCAAGCCATGCCAGCTTCTGGTGTGTGGAGGAGACCCTATCCCATCTCTGGGGACCTATTGGACCAGGCTTATGAGGACCCTGCTGCCCAGTCTCACAGGGGTGTAACATCTTCACCTCTGAAGACCGCCCTCCCCTCCCCTCCCCACTTGTTCAGTCTCCTACTTGGGAAGGGGGAAGGGATGGTAAGAGAAAGAGAGGAAAAAAAAAAGTTCTGATTCTACATCAAACACAGTGGGAGAAGTGAGGATGTTGCAATTTTCAAAGCAGGCTTTTCTTCACCATCTTCTAGACCAAAGGTTAAGAGGATCTACCACAAGATATGCAGAAAGGGGAAGAAAGTTGAGACCTCACAGCAGCATTAACTCCTTTGAGCCTGGGGAACCAGGCAGTTAGAGCTTAAAGATCAGCAAGAGCCAATAGTTTCAGAACTTTTTCTTGCCCAAGGATCCATGTGTTCACCTTGAATCTTATTCTGGTCACTCCCCTCCACCAAAGCAAGCTTCCCACCATTCATTCCCTCACCTTCTTTGGGATCCTCCCACTCCAGCGTCACCTTCCTGGGCAGCCCTCTTTGATCCACTGGCTGGCATAGCCACCCTGCTGGGTCCTCTTCCTTGGCAAGTTCCCCTTCACATAGATAGGCCTGTGTGACATGCATTTTGGAGATCTGTTCATTCTCTCCTCCCCCAAGCTTGTGGTTGTCTAACTGCCCCTGCATATTGGAGGTACACTGGGGCTGTTTAAACCCCAGCCCCCATTGCAAACCAGATGAAGCAACTTCACAGGAATGAAGAGTTTTTCAAGCTCCCCAGATGATTGCGATGCATGGTTAAGACTAAGAACTCCTGAACTAGATGTTAGTTTCCGGGGGAACAAGGCTCTCTCCCCATCTTGTTTACCAGTGTCTGATGAATAGAATTGCTCAATGCATAGCTGTTATATGAACAAACACATTCAACAAAATGTTTCCCCATAACTTTTTTTCACACAGCAAAAATGTTAAACAGAACATTTCCCAACGAAAAGTGAGTTTCTTTCTTCCCTGGTTTAAGCCGAGTCAAGGCAAGGCAACATTAACCTGGCAAACAAACAAACAAATAAATTAAACAAAACACAGAAAAGGAAAGGGTGTTCCCTGAAGAAGACACAGCATGTGCAAAGGCCCGGAGGTACCACCCAGCATTTGTCTCTGGCTCTCTGCCATGAAGATTCTTTTGCTATCTTGGGATCTGTCAGTCTTGTACCACTTAACCTTGTGCTACCCTGCAGAATGCCTCAACTCCAAATTTTAACTTCTCCAAATTTCCTTTCAACCTCTTTTTCTTTGGCAATCAATGGGGATATGGGAATGATTTTCCTGCCTCTTGGGGGCAAGGGAAAGGTTAATGATGGTATTCTGAGTATTGGAGACACTAACCATAAATGAGACCTAAACTGTAAAGTGCTATGCATCACAATGGTATGCCCTGTACTCTAGAGAAGCTGTTCTCATTGCATCCGCACAACAGCTGAAGAAGACCAGTTATCACACCATTGTGTAGGTGGGAAAATCAGCTCAGAGAGGTGGGGTGACTTGCCAAAGATCACCCAACCTGGGACCAAATGCAAGAAGTCTGTTCCTCTCCAAAGGCTGTGGAAATCTCAGCCTCTTGACCTCAGAAGTATCATGTCTGCAGGATTTGAGATTTCCCGCCGCCATGAGTACCAGGTGACCAGAATGCAGACAGTCTGGTTTTGTGATTTAGTTCACTCCAATTCCAATTGTTTGCCAAAGGGAGGGGTGGGGTGGCTGGTGGCTAGGAGCCTGGGCTGTTCAGTCACGGGGTGGACTTGTCTGACCGCCAGCCAATCCGGGCTGCCGGAGCTGGCGTTGGAAAGGCCCTGGCCCCATCTTGCTGGGACACTCTATCTTTGTCTCTGAACACAAAAGGGGCCTTGTCTTGGCCCGGCAGTGCTTATTCCACATGCTCCCGACTGCCCCAGCCCCTCTGCCTCGAGAAAGGCCCACTTTGTAGAGTCAAAAGACTAACTTGTTTCTTTTTCATCAAAACGTGTTGACTGACCTGGTTGATTTATCTTGGGAAAGTGGTGGGTGAGGGAGGGGAGTGAGGTGACAGAGACCAGCAAAATCCAGAAGACTGTGGAGTCCAGTCTGACCTGAGGGTGGGCACCCAGCCCTCACCTGAGAGTGATAACGACATATGAGTGTGATCTCGGAGTCAGGATGGTCCCCACCTTCACTAATGGCAGAGATGCCACCATTTGTTATTCATTTCTTTGGTTTCAATCTTTGAAGACAGCTAAAAATAAAAATTCCTTTGACTGGGAGTGTGAATTAGTGTGAGTTAATTTTTCTGAGAATAGGGGTGAGTCAGTTGCAAGAAAGAACAAATAGGAGAAAAGGGGCTGGGGCCACTGGGAGCTGAGAAGTGGGCCTAGGAGAAAAGAGGAAGGTCCCGGTTACAGAAAAAGTGGGAATAAGCAAGTGAGGAAATATAAGTAGACTTTCCTTTGGCAATCTTTTGCTAAATCAGTTCTCCTTCCATATCCACCAAGCCCATTACTCACTCATTCATTCAAAAATAGTTTTTGAGCTTCTACTCTGCACAAGTGCTCTAAGGTTTGGGACCACAGTGGACAATAAGACCCTTCCCCTCAGGAAGTGTCCACTCTTAGGGGGCTACAATTGCTAAACAACCAGTGAATCAATCTATGCAATAGTTGCAATGGAGCTATGAACTGTGAGGAAATGTGGCAGGTGGGGGGCAGGCTGGGACGGTTGGAAGAGCTGCTTGGCCAGGCTTTTCAGGCAGAGGGAGCAGTACACAGGATGACTCTAACGTGGCACTGTTATGGAATCTTCCATATACACAGAGGACACCCACAATGTGAACCAAGCTCATAAGGAGGAGGGAGATAAGAGGAAAGATGCAGAAAGCAGGAGCCAAATCCGCAGGTCTTGTGACTCCTTCGTTGTACCCTTAGGTTTTCCTTCCGAGTGATGTGGGAAACTATAGGGCACCCAGGAGAACACGATCTAATTTTTATCTTTTATGAAAGCCCCCATGGGCTCCCATGTGAAAAACGATGGACTAGAGATGCTCAGGCCTCTAGTGAGTGGACCCCAGTAGGGGGAGTGTGCACAGACCTGAGATATATTTTTCAGACTTAGGATGCAGACAATGAATGAATGAATGAATGAATGAATGAATGAATGAATGAATGATCCCCTGAGGTGGGGGCTAGGAAATGCAGCTTCTTGTTCCTATTTGGCCGCTCAGCTTCAATGTGACTTGGGCAAACCACTACCCCTCTCAAGGTCTCAGTTTCCTCATCTACGAAGTGAAACTGGAGGAGGTTGCCACAGCTGGCCCCAGGTCTCCTGCAGCAGACACAACCAACCTCAAGTTCCTGAACCCCTGAACACTCTCAGAGGCGGGGACTGTGATCCAGTTACTAATCCAGTCAGGCCTGGCTGGTCCAAGGGCAGCTGCAGAAACCTGGTGTTGAAGCAGTGACTCACGCTTGGTCCCTCTGCTGTCGGCAGAAAAGTGGGACAGCCAGGGAGGGGCCTGAGACTTGCCAGCAGGCGGCAAACCTGGCGGGATGCCAGCACGCAGCTGGGGGAGGGGCAGGCTGCCAGCACTGGGTTTCCTGAGCCCCTCTGGGGACTGATATTCCAGCCACTGCGGCCACTATGCCTTCCCCCCACTCGGCCCACGCTTGGCACCAGGGCTGTGAGCAGCCTCTGTGAGCTGACAGGAAGCGCTGGCGGGAGAACAGGCCCTGCTGTGTGCCCACTCAGTCCCCTCTCTGCCGGGCACTTAACGAAGCAGACATTCCTGCTTCCATTTCATTGATGAGGAAACCGAGGCGCAGAAAGCGGTGGGTGCCAGAGCGGGGTGGGGGTGGGGCCTACTACACTTGATGAACTACTTGCAAAGCTCGGCTCTGCCTCCTCAGTGTGGAAAGAACGGGAGTGAGAGAAGGAGAAAGAGAAGCTAAATATGTTTTAATAAATTTAGAAACTCAAACTCATATTGTCATGTTTAAACTGGGGCTGAGCACTTTCAAACAAAATCTTCTTTTCACAGCCTGAGTGCAGCCTTTTTATACTGTGGAGAAGCCACTTGGCCATTGTTCACTGTTCTTTTGCTGCTCATTTATTTATTTGTACTTCAGCAAATTTTACTGAGCGCCTTCTTCATGTCGGGGGTCACGGGAGGCTCTGAGGAATGGGGTACAGTGATAAATTTAACTCACTGAGTGACTTAGTACCTGTCCTCGCTGGCTGATAGCGTGCAAAGGAGGTGGTAGATATTAACAAAAAATTTGGAAGCTGCCGTCATTTTCTAATTTTGGTCGTGAGTAAGTCCTTTCTCTGAACATCAGTTTCCTCACTGTGAAGTGTCACGATCTGAGTTCTCTTACGATCCTGCGGTCAGGGGCAGATAAGATGCTGCCTGGCCCACAAATGTGTTGACTAAATATTAGCTGCTCCTGTTCACTTTGCTGAGAGAAATGTGACTTCAGTCGCCTGTATGAGTGTCCACCAAGGAGCGACTATTAAGATGAGGAGAGTCTGAGGCAGGGAGCAGAAGACAAGGAGAGCCTTCAGAGTGTGGTGATGCTGACACTTGGGGACAGACGGG
>PVHY01013570.1:0-40969 GCA_004024945.1 Uropsilus gracilis | reverse complement strand
AGTCTCCGGGGACCTTCCCTCTGGCTCCCAGCCCGGGTGCGTAGAACCCCGCCCACCCCCAGCCTCCCGGCCCGGCGGACGAGGGGCGGGGCGGGGCGGGGCGCGCGGGAGGCGGAGCCGAACCGGGGATTCCTGCTCCCGGCGAGCGCCGGGCCCCACAGAGCAACCCGGCGGTCCGAGGGCCCCCGCGCCGGGGGCGGCGGGGAACCCCAGACGCGGCCGGACCGGGAGGGATCCCGGCTCTAGCGACCCGCCGCCGCCGCCGCCGCCGCCGCCGCACCGCCCCCGCGAGCTGACAGGTGCTCTCACTCCGCCGGGCCACCAGCTCCCGCGATCCCGCCATCCGCACCCGGCCGGTCTCCCGCGCGCCATGCAGCCGCCGCCGGCCCCGCGCGCGTAGGCGCCCGCCGCAGGCCATGCTGCCCCTGCTCGCCGCGCTGCTGGCCGTCGCCTGCCCGCTGCCGCCGGCCCGCGGCGGGGCCGCAGACACGCCGGACCTCTTTGGGGCGCCTCCCAACGCCTCCGTCAACGCGTCGTCCGCGGGCGAGCCCGCCGCCCCGCGGCTGCTGGCCTCGGCGGCTCCGGGAGCCCCCGAGCGCCCGGGCCCGGAGGAGGCGGCGGCGCCGTGCAACATCAGCGTGCAGCGGCAGATGCTGAGCTCGCTGCTCGTGCGCTGGGGCCGCCCGCGGGGCTTCCAGTGCGACCTGCTGCTCTTCTCCACCAATGCGCACGGCCGCGCCTTCTTCGCCGCCGCCTTCCACCGCGTCGGGCCGCCGCTGCTCATCGAGCACCTGGGGCTGGCGGCGGGCGGCGCGCAGCAGGACCTGCGCCTCTGCGTGGGCTGCGGCTGGGTGCGCGGCCGCCGCCCGGGTCGCCTCCGACCGGCCGCCGCCGCCGCCGGGGCGCCCACCGCGCTGCCCGCCTACCCCGCGGCCGAGCCCCCCGGGCCGCTGTGGCTGCAGGGCGAGCCGCTGCATTTCTGCTGCCTGGACTTCAGCCTGGAGGAGCTGCAGGGCGAGCCCGGCTGGCGGCTGAACCGCAAGCCCATCGAGTCCACGCTGGTGGCCTGCTTCATGACCCTGGTCATCGTCGTGTGGAGCGTGGCCGCCCTCATCTGGCCGGTGCCCATCATCGCCGGCTTCCTGCCCAACGGCATGGAGCAGCGCCGGACCACCGCCAGCGCCGCCGCCGCCGCCCCCGCCGCAGTGCCCGCGGGGACCACCGCCGCCGCCGCCGCCGCCGCCGCTGCCGCCGCCGCCGCCGCGGCCGTCACCTCGGGGGTCGCGACCAAGTGACCCGCGCCGCCTCCCCGCGTCCGCCCTGTGTCCGCGCTCTCGGGCGCCTTTCCCTCCGGGAGGCTCGGCCGGTGTGCTTCGTGCTGTAGTGACCGTTAGTTCTACTTCTGGGGAGGGGGCCGCCGGCGAAGCCCCAGCGTGATTGCGAAGCAAGGTCCGTGCTGCGCCTCGGCTGCGAAAAGCCTTTGTGCTGGGGGTGGGGTCGGCATCTCAGAAGAGCGCGAGCAGGGAAATGGGGCCCTTTCCCCTCTATTGCATCCCCTTGCCCTCCTCCCTCCCCGCACCCACGTGCCCTATATTCATGGCAGAAAATGACCAAATCCTGTGTATTTGTTTTATATATTTAAGAACTGTTTTAAAGGAGAGTTTTAGTAAAACAAACAAAAAAAATCTAATTGCTATTGCTGTAGTAAGAGAGGCTCTTTGTATCCGAACTTAGTTGTATTTGAAGTTTGTTGTTTTTTTATTTATTTAAGAGGCTGGGTGGGGGTGGGCCAGGGGAAGGACTTGGCACCCATGTGTTGATACCGCCGAGAATGAACTTGATGAAACTTTTCCAAGTCGATCTCTCCAGTGGGCGTGACCTGGTGGGCGTTAATTCTTGTACTTCTGTGGTTTTCTGGCTTTTAATACAGACATTTCCTCCAGATATGCGTATGTAGCTTTTTCTTTGATTTAGGAGATGGAATACAAGAATTACAAGACTTCCCCCCTAAATTGTGAGGGAGGGAATCTCCAAGAAGAAAGGGCTAGTTCTGTCTCCCCTACCTGCTGGGAGAGGCAGGAGCTGGAAACCCTTTACTTGCCTTAATGGCATTTGTCTCACCTTTCACCACCCTGTCCCCAGCTCCCATCCCTCATCTCAATGACACTTTACTGGCATACAGGATTTTTTGTGATGTCTTTGCCCGCTGCCTTCAGGCTCAGCGGAACACCCAGTACAGTGCCAAAATAGCACAATCAATAGTTCCTTTGAGGGCTCTGACTCATTCTAGAAGGCATAGAGAGTTCCTTTTCATACGTGTAAACTTTAGCATATGAACACATTTCAAAAGCTAGTTCCATAACCTGAAATGATGTCTGGGTGTTTAAAAGGCGAGTTTGGGTGTTTTAAGGTAGATTTTGGGGGACTAACCACCTAGAGATTGCGAAGCATCCTGAATGCCTGCTTCCTGTGTCACAGTGTATGCTAGGCAGGAGTCTCAGGTTCTTCTGATTTCCAGAAAAAGAATGCATGAAGAGTCTTTTAAGGAATTATAAAAAAAAAAGACTGCTTATAAAACGACTTTCTTTTATTCCTTCTCCTCCCTACTGTTGAGTCTGTGCTTGATATTATTGTAGAGCTATTGTTTTCAAAGTTGGGTATCTGGACCGCCATCTCCTGGGACTTAGAGATGCTGAACTGGGTCCCACCCTGACCTACTGATGCAGAAAGTCTGGGATGGAGCCCAACAATCTATATTTCTCAAGCATTCAAGCGGTTCTAGTGGAAGGGAACCTTTAAAATACACAGGGTTTGTTCATCTTGAGATGTTTCTATTACATCAGAGAAAACCCATTTTTCACAGGACTGTCTTAAGATTGGCTCACTGCTTTGCTTCATCTGCCCCTCTGCCCATCTGCCCCATCTGCCCCTCTGTGCCTTTGGGGTCCTTGGGTAACTGGAGGAGGCTAGCCTCAGAGAGAAGAGTGAGTGGTGTTTTTTGATACTCCTGTGGCTGATAATGAAGTTCAATGTGTGTAAATCCACTAGGCTAGCCAGTCACTGTGCATTTAAACCTCAAAGCAAGGTGGGCTGTGAACTGCTTTCTTCCAACCCTGGCACTATTAGGAGAAAATCAGTACCTGCTAACCTTGGTCAATGTTACTGTGATCACCGTATTATGTAATTCTGGCTCACACACACGATGAACTGCTTACTCCTCTCTACTGCCTTTGGCATCTCTCTGAGATCCAGAGCTCTACCAGGAGATCACAAAGTGAGAGGGGCCCTTTGGGCTCTGTTAAGTGGGCTCATCCACTAATGTGAAGGAAGTTTAGGGCAGGCAGCCTCAGCTGCTGGAGTCTGTACCCTTTAATCAGTTCAGCTTACATCCTCATAATAGCAAGGCACTTGGGTATGCATTTTGTGAAAGGTCTCTCAGTAATTTTTTGACCTGTATGTAGCACAGCGCATGTAATGGGACTTAGCTTCCAGTCCCTTCTTAAAACCTCTTGGCAACAGGTTGAATTGTTAGGGACAGGATAAATTATCATTCTCAGTTATTCTTGTTTCTCCCCCAAGGAAGATGTATTCCCACCCCCATTGGGAGCTTTTAGGCTGTCTTACTAAGTTATATACATTCATTAAGAGGGTTCTCCAGCCCCAAATCTGAATATCTTAGTCTCCTCCAGGGCTTGTCCCAGCTGAAGAAGAGAACCACCTGACCCAAAGTCACCACCTACGATCACCACATCCAGTGATCAGTCAACATGGAGACATAAAGACCCAACCCTCTCAAGTGAACTTCATAGGCATCCCGTCTCAGGTGTGGCTGAGGCTTCCTTTGAGACCCTGCCCACTCCTGCCCCTTCCTGTCCGTAGGCATTAATCCAAGAGTGCTCCCAACCAAATCTCCTATACCCTGGTCCTTAACTCAGCCTATTTGAGAACCCAACCTATGAGGAAGAACTGTTCTAATCATGTGGTCATGGAGTCGATCACATTCATGATTATTATTTGTACCCCTTTTTTTTGAGACTAGGTCTCGCTATTTTTGCCTGTGGAACCGCAGGCTCTCGTTGCCCGGGGTACCACAGACTCAAGCAATCCCCAGCCTCAGCTTCCCAGGTAGCCAGAATTACAGGCATGCGCCACCACGCCCAGTTATTTTTTGGGACTAGGTCTCCCTGTGTTGCCCCGGGCGGGACTCGAACCGCGATACCCAGACCCCGCCGTGACTCCATAATCTGTCGCTTACAAGCACATGCCACCGTGCCCGGCTATTTGTACCTCTTTTATACATATATTATGCATTTCTATTTTCTCTTTCATTTGGATGGTTCTATGATATCTACACTTAGTGGTAAAATGAGAATTGTCCCCTAATGCCAATTCTTGCTTAATTATCACACCTCAGAGATAAACATGTTGAAAGGGGAAGACCGATTTCTTTTCCTCTCAGTATCAGTCAGGAACACTGGGTTATGCTGCAGAAATAAGCAGCCCCAACATCTCAGTGATGACACAAGGAAAGTTGATCCCTTGCTTATGCTATACACCCAAAGTTGTCAGGGATTCTGCCTTTGGAAATCACTCAAGGGCCCAGGTTGAAAGTGACTCAACAATGTGACTGCCATCATCTAGGAGAGAGGAAAGGACACACTGACATGTGTAACACACATGATCCAATGCTCCACTAGAAGTCACATCTATATGCTTAATGATTAGAAGATTCATGTGACCCCAACCAAAGACAAAGAAGAAGTCCCCATTTCCAGGTACCCAGAAGAATCTGTGAGCAGTCTTGACAAGAATCACAACTGTGTGGTATCAGACCCGCTCCCCCCCAAAAAGAATTTTAACGTTGTGGTGAAAAAAGGATTTCTCCTACGAATGTCACTCTAGACACCCTAATCTCTTACCTACACTAAAAGCTAGACAGCTACCCCTGGGAATTTTTTAAATGATGGCAGTCATTAGTCTGGTGACTGTTGCAGTGTTTGGGTAGAATGGGACCCCAAAGAATGCAATCTGGAAGCTATGGATAAAAAAGAACTCTGAATTCCCAAAATTTAGGGAATTATCTAGGGAGAAAGATGAAAGACAAGTTAGAATGAAAATAAAGAGAAAGGAATGGAAACTCAGAAAGTGGTCCCACCACCCCTGGCCTAGCCCTTCCCTCACCATATAGAATGACTAATGCTTTAACATCACAGGCAGGAAGAGGACTGGTGTTTACTGTTCAATTCCTTCTCTTAAGAGGAACAAAAGGACCCCTTTCTCCTCTGGGATAAGAGGTCTGGCTACAAGGACTGGGAGAATTGAGCCCAGCAAGGAACTGTTAATTCATCACTGGATCTCAACACTAGCAGGGAAAAGCATTGCTAAGGAGAGAAGGGGGGGTGGCAAAGAATGTCCCAACCTGTGCAGGTGGCTGTGGGATGTGCTCTGGTACCCACCTGGCAGGGGTACACTTCTGGGCCCCTGCTCCTGCCCCTGCCTGGACTCTGGTCAGTAGATCTGACCCTCGATAGCTGGACAACCCCAACCTCCCACCCCATCCCCACACCCACCCCAATGAGTCTGGATCTGCAGCTTCCCATCAGCCCTGAGTAACACAGCTTTTCCTGGGCCCTCCCACCCCCACCTCCCACCCCCACCTCCCCAGTTTCTGCAGCTTTCTCCAATACCAGGGCAGTGCAAAGAGCAGTCCCCCACCCTCCACAGCCTGTTTCTAACCTGCCTTTTATCTCAGAAGTTGCTTTACTCCCTCTTCTTGATCCTCCTAGGACCACACAATTCTCAGTCAGACTTGGGCACGAAGAAAATCAAAATAACCTGCGTAGTGAAAATACCATAAAGCCTCATTTGACACTGCATACAAACTGTGTCCCGGAGAGGTTTTATTTGTTTTTTTTGTTTTGTTTTGTTTTGTTTTTTTGAGATTAGGTCTCGCTATTTTTGCCTGTGGAACCGCAGGCTCTCGTTGCCCGGGGTACCACGGACTCAAGCCATCCCCAGCCTCAGCTTCCCAGGTAGCTGGGATTACAGGCGTGCGCCACCACGCCCAGCTGTTTTTTTGGAACCAGGTCTCACTATGGGCCCCAGGCGGGACTCGAACAGCGATCCCTGGCCCCGGCCGCTTCATAGGCTGAAGCTTACAAGCACGAGCCACCATGCCCGGCCCGGAGAGTTTTTTGATACTCAAGAAAATGAGGTCCTGTGGGGCGCCCACCAGGACCCAATTTGTTCTGCGACCACAGCCCTGGCCAGGCTCCTGGGAAGTGGGAAGCTCCATCGGCTCCCTGAAGGTCGGGGGGCAAGAGCGGGAGCCAGAGAGATTGCTGACGACCTGGCTCTCCAAACCATCCCAAATCACCCCAGGTTTGACCCTACACTACAGGTTGGGAAAGCTCATTCAGAACCTAAAAGAGCCCCTACACCCCCTCTGGGGGCTGTGCTACAGCTTCTCTGAGTCAAGCTGTTTCCAGGTGACTAGTCCCAGGGTTGGGCCACCCCAGGGCCCCAGGGGCTATCTGTAGGTCCTACCTGCCTTTTGGGGCTTCTTCTGCACTGGTCACCTGGACTTAAATCATGACTTCTTTTTGTGATGACCCAAACTGTAATTTTATCATCCCAGCACCTTGGAATCTTATTTCAGAATATGGTATGATATGGGCTGGGCATGGTGGCTCATGCCTGTAAGCTTCAGCCTATGAAGCGGCCAGGGCTAGGGGTTGCGTGGTTTGAGTCCCGCCTGGGGCCCGTATAGCGAGACCTAGTTCCAAAAAAATAGCCGGGCGTGGTGGCACGTGCCTGTAATCCCAGCTACCTGGGAAGCTGAGGCTGGGGATTGCTTGAGTCTGTGGTACTCCGGGCAACGAGAGCCTGGGGTTCCATGGGGAAAAATAGCGAGACCTAGTCTCAAAAAAAAAAAAAAAAGAATATGGTATGGTAAATAAAATTCCACATTCTCTGGCTTTCCTCATAAGAAAGATGCTGATTTCCTCATTCAGCATTTTACCCTACCTCTCTTGCTGTGTTTCTAGATAACTCTGCACCTGCTAGTGGAGGATGACAGTTTTATATAATAATAACAATACTAATATATTATAATAAGAGACATTATTATAGCAAATGCTATTATTATTAATTATTTTGACCTGGAGAGGGGAGGAACATGGAAAGCAAAACTTCAGCTTTAAGAACAGAAAGATTATCCCTCACCTTGTCCTCCCCCTCCACTCACACACACACACACAAAAGACTCTACACAGAGGCACACAGGAGGGTGAACCAGAGCAGGCAGCCTGGAGCCACAACTGAGGCAAGTGAAGAATAATGGCGAGTAGGAAGGACTCAGGGGCCCTAGATGGGAGGGTGACTGGGAACAACAGCTGGGAGGGGACTGCTCCAACAAGAGCTGCTATTGAGAAGACTCTCCTTCCATTCTCCTCTGTCCCTGTTTTTTCCTTAAGTCCTAGAAGGTTCAAATCACTGAGACCCAAAATCCACCTCCCCTAATCGAGAGGCACTTGCTAAGGTGCCAGCTGCAGCCCATTACACCCTGTCTTCTGGAGGGCGCTGGGGTACAACAGGGCCCTGAAAGGATGTTGCACCACTGAGCACCAGCCCTGTTCTCTTGCTGGAGCACGCTGATGTATATTCGCTGTGGAAGTGTTAAGGATGACAAGAAAGAAAAAAAAGAAGCAAGAGGGACTCATAAATCAACCCTGCAAGCATCTACTTTCAGTCCTTTTCACCCACATAGAAATGTGTCCTGGAGCAGTTTATATTTTAAAAATCCATTTTTTTTCAATTAATGCAATTAATTGACTATGTTGTACTTACTGTTTTTTTAAGGACTTTTATTTCTTCACTGTACAAAGACTGCATCATAGAAAACTAAGAAAATGGCTGTCGTGTCATAAAGGAAACCATGTCAGCAACCCTTGCGCCCATATATAATCTTAGCTAGTACTTATCAACAAGTGCTCACATGCATAGCATACACATATTTTAGCCCCTGCAGCCACCTGCTTCCCAGCTTGCTGCTCTCCCCACTCATGTGACCCCCTCCCTCTAAGAGGCTTGGGTGAGGGCTGATGGCAGATAAAGGATGCCTCCTGGCTGGCAGGTCGGAGATGAGCACACAGGATATTGAAGCCTATTCAAGAACCAAGTCCCACCGGTGCAGGGGGTGGGGTGTCTGCTATCTTTCTCACTCCAAGTTTATCATCTGTAGACACATATAAAAGCCAGACTGAAGCCTTCTTGGAAAAAAGTCTCTGCTCTCCTGTCTGAGGTTTCAGACAAGACCGATAAGGAAGGGAACACAAGTTTAGAGGATGAACAATGCGACGCTTTTTCCTCGGGCCATAACTGCAAAACCATCTTGCATTGTCTGAGTTTATTTGCTGTGTTTAGTGTGAAAATGAATTCTGAGATTCAATAAGCAGGAAGGATATTGCTGCCCAGAAGATTGTCATAGCTTTGCATGGCCAAGTATCAGGCACCTTCAGATGTCCATGCTGCTGGGGCGGGCATCAAGACTCAACACCCAGAGACTCACAGGAGAGAGAATGGAGCTCAAACCAGAAGTCTAGTGGCCAAGGACAGGAGTCCTAAGTGGGTCTAAATGGACTCGGCACCCACCACTCACAATGCCTGCACGGATTAAAGGCCTTCCAGGATGACCTGGGAGTGGCTCCCCAAGAAGCAGAGAAGGGGAACTCACATGGGTGATTTCTTGAGGGGTGCTCTCAAGAGAAGAGGGGTGAGAAAGCAACAAGGGAAAAGCAAAAGCAAGGATGTAATCCTGCCTGATCACCTTTCTCCTTTCATTTTATAATGGCATGCCAAATTTGCTTGCTGCATCAGGATCTGTTTGGTTTTCTTTTTTCTTTTTTTTAGACTAGGTCTCACTATTTTGCCTGGGGAACCACAGGCTCACGTTGCCCGGGGTACCACAGACTCAAGCGATCTCAGCCTCAGCTATCCAGGTAGCTGGGATTACAGGCATGTACCACCACATCCAGCTATTTTCTTGGAACTAAGTCTCGCTATGTTGCCCCGGGCGGGACTCGAACCGTGATCTCCAGTCCCAGCCGCACTCCATAGGCTGTCACTTAGAGGCACGTGCCACCGTGCCCGGCAGGATGTTTGTTTTCATACGTTCCTTTAAATTGATTATTCAAGGGGAAAATCCTACTTCCCACCGGTCCGCCATCAAACACTTCAGAGGTCATGGGTCAGTCTCTGGCAGGGAAACAAGAACTGTGTGTCCCTCTGCTTTCTTCCCAGGCCCTGCCAGACCAGGCTGAGTGACCAATTACTAGACGCCTATAGAAACATCAAGGATTTTTAAAGAGGTTTTGACCTGTGGAAGTTGGCATTGTTCTTGCCAACTCTTCTTTGCTCTGCAAGGAAGCAGAGCAGCCCTGGCTGGTTGCTTTGTGAAGCCCCACCTGGGCTAGTGAGAGCACCTGGGGGCAGACACCATGAGCTCCAGGTCTGGCTACGAGGGAGTCAGCCAGAGGAACAGGAGCTCCAGCCACCTATGGGCAGTGTCCAGCATACACCCTGTCCTCTGGTATCACCCCAGATGCCACACACAGACCTGCAAGGACAGAAACAGGGGGTCAGGCACCACAAACCTGAATTTGCATCTTAGCTCTGCTATTTCACCTCACTGGGTTCAGTTCCCTCACCTGGAAACCAGTAACATAATTCTTGACTTGCAGTGAGAGTGAAAAGATGATCTTGCTCCCAAATTCCTTCCTGTTTGTACCAATTAACCCCCACCCCCCTGAGTCACTGACACAGGCAACATCAAAGAAACCCACCTTCCCCAGGCCACCTGACTAAGTTTGGCCAAGGGGAAACTGATTACCTACCAGGAACAAACATCACCTACCTGACAAAACTCCCCCATCCCTGCACCAGAAAAAAAGAACACAGCCATGCCACCAAGGCGTGGCTCTCCCCGTACCTGCTCTCGACTGTGTGAGATGCCTGCCCAGGCTTCTTTCCCCAATAACAAGCCTGTTTCTCTACTAGTCTCTGGTCTCTGCCTTGTCTCCAACACTCTCCTGTTGCCAAAAACCTAACAGGGAGCATTGGGAGAATTCATGCTGTAGAGACACGAGGTGTGCCCGCATGTCAGCAGGCTCGGTGAGTGGGTTTATTATTACTGATAATGGAAAAAAGCAGGAGCAGTGGCTCTGGCCCTCTTAGATGTGCACTCTCTCCCACTGGCTGGAGAGTGGTGCGCCCTGGGGCCACTGGGGGTGTGGGCACTGGGGTTTCTCAGGGCTCCCACTTCTCCCTTAGCCATCCTGATGCCCTATAAGGCTTGGAGCTGCTGTATGGGCAACTGGCACAGAGTCCCTGCCCATCCAACTCAGGGAAGGGGCTCCAGCTTCTCTGCTGATTGAAGTATCTCTCCTCTGGGCAAGGCAGCAAATAGACCTCCAGGAAAGGCCTTGTCATTCCAAGAATGCCCCAGCCCCAACTCATGCAGCTCCCCAAGTCCTCTAAACATAGCTCATGACTAGCTGTTCTGAGATCAGTTGAGCCCGTGTTTATGATGACTCACATCCACCTCATTCACAAGCCCCCAATCACACTTAATTAGCCAGATGAGATGACAAAATCCTGGTCGACTCACTTCAGCTTGCCAGTTGCACTTCAGACCCAGCAGGGTTTGACATCTTAGCTCATGGAGTGACTCAAGCAGATGGAGTAAGAAAGGAGACCACAGCAAGGGACAGATGGGCCGGGAGGTCAGACTGGTCCCAGTTCAAGCATTACTAAGGGGTGTCAGTTGCCAGTCCCAGTTCAAGCATTACTAAAGGTGTCAGTTGCCACAACCACCTGCTATCTGCTTTCTAGGCCTCAGTTTCCTTGTCTATGGAATGGGAATAGTAATAGCCCCTTCCTTATAGAGTTTAAAAAAACAGGACAACAAGAGTTTACTTTCTCTCCTCACCCTTCCAGGAATACCAGATCCCAGCAGGAGCCTGGAACACCAGGACTGTCTCAGGTAATTACTCAACCTCAGCTTTCTTGTCTGTAAGGTAAGCATGTTGGTGGCTATCATTGCAAGGCCACTGGGAAGAAGGGTGAGAATCCGTGTGAAGCACCAGGCATATGTAGGTGCTCAATAAACAGAACTGGTAGGACTTTACTGCAAGGGATCATCTGCTCCATCTCTTAGGGTTCAGTCAGTTCCTTCCATAGTCAGCAAACTCTTACTTGGGGTTACTATGCACCATGCTCACCCACACAATGAGCGCCCTGCATGTAGACTGGAGATCAAATGGGGCTGGGCCTTACCTCATGGAACAAAGTCTATTCCAGGTCACATCCAAGGAGGAAAATATTAAATCCATGAATTGAAACCATCAATTAATTATATTGACTCTGAGTTATTCTTACACTAGTTAATATTCTCAGAAGCAATACTAAAAGGAGTCAGTGACCACTATGGGGTGATGTCAGTCGCCATGGGATAAAGATGAAAAGGAAAGACTTCACTCCATTGGCTGATGAATGGATAAATAAAAGGGAGTATAAACATACAATGGAGTGTTATTCAGCCTTCAAAAGGAAGAATTTCTGATCCATGCTATCATATGCATGAATCTGGAGGACATTATGCAAAGCACAATAAACCAGTCACAAAAGGACAAACACTGTATGACTCCACTAATATCAGGTACTCAGAGAAATAGAAATCATAGAGCTAGTAAGTCAATTAGAGGTCACTGACTAATGGGTACAGGGTTTCTGTTTGGGATGATAAAGTTTTACAAAAATAGAGTGATGAAAAAAAATTAGTATACAGTTGCACACAGATAGTGATTAAAACGACAACTTCCATGTTACATACATCTTGCCATGCAACACAAATGTTTAAGTAATAATACAGAACTCACCTGGCTTGAAATGAGACTGCAGAGGCCATCAAGGTAAGTTGTGTCCCCCGTGACCAGGAAACCACTCTTTGCTGAAGCCATGATGCCCAGGCTCTCTGCCCTATCCCTGGGGGCAGGGGGAACCTGAGTGCTCCCTGTGGGCTGCAGAACTAGCATGGCACCAACCAGGGTGCTGAGGTCACCAGTGCCACTGGATGTGGGCAAGCCCTGCAGGAAGCAGGGTTGAGCAGATGCCTAAGATGCAGATAGTGGAGCCTTGGGATTCTGGCTTGTAGGAGCCATCTGGGTGGGTGTGGGGCCTCCAGCACCTCATTTCGACAAGACTGGAAAAGAGACCCTTGACCTACGACCTTTCCCGTTTCCACCAGTTCCTGCTTCTTTCGCTCAGGTCTCAGGTCGACGCTTGTGCAGGAAAAGTGGTGCAACCAATGCCTGGTTCCCTCCTGCTACTGAGAATTGTTCCTTTCGCGATTATTCAGACTCCCAATGAGTCCTGGGGGCTGTAAGGGCTGACTGCAAGGCTTGGGGGAACTGTGTTATTGGGGGCAGGCCCAGGGCAGAACATAAAAGATTCAGCCTTGACATTTTACGTATGGAAACAAATTTCTGCACCATCATGACTGGGTTCAGAGAGAGCTTTTCATTCAGGCAGTGATAGTGCCATACTGCAGGGTGGCAGGGGTGGCAGTGCCTGCCCACGTGAGACCAGCACCAGTGTGACCTGACCCACGAACTTAGTCAGCCCATAGACCCCAGTTTCCTTGTCTATAAAGTGGGGCACATAAGCACCTGCTGTGGGGGTTCCAACTTTGCCCACAGCACACAGCCTGCCTGTACCCTCTTCCCAATCATCATCATGACCAGCTTTGCGCAGGAGAATGGGTGGGCTTGACTGGACTACTGATGTGTGCTACTTAGGGTAGCTGTTGTTTACTGAGATATCACTGGTTCCTCACCCTGCTCGAGGAAATAGAAGACTCGAGTGGTTCCCCACTTGTGCTCCCTCCCACTGACCATTCCTGAGCATATTGATCTGCTCCCATGAGCCATCATTTCTGAAGCTGTCTTCGGATACTCTCTAGCTGCTGAGGCCATGAGGCTCACACACCAAAAGGAGCCCCAAGTACTGAAGAATCAAGGCACTCCGAGAGTAGAAATAACACCCCTCAGACCAGCTGGTCCCAGAGGATCTGGGAACCAGGGTTCTTAGGGCAGCACACTTGTCAGAGATGTCCCTCTTGCTGTCTCCTTCCTTTCACTATTCTGTCCCTCTGCCCAGGTGCTATTTCCTGAGATCATCTCCCAAATAAACTACCTAAATCTAAATCTCTCAAGACATGCGCCCGGGGAACCCAAACTCAGATCATGCATGGTCTCATTTGTTCTTTACAAAGAACCCAGGAACGCGCGCCTGTAATCCCGGCTACCTGGAAAGCTGAGGCTGGGGATTGCTTGAGTCTGTGGTACCCCGGGCAATGAGAGCCTGTGGTTCCATGGGCAAAAATAGCAAGAGATAGTCTCAAAAAAATAAAAAAATTTAAAAAAGCCTGAACTCAGAGAAATTTCTTGACCAACACTGGCAGGAGGCAAGAACCCCAAAGCCCGACACCAGAGCCATAAGGAAAAGCAGCAAAGCAATGGCGATGGGATTGGATTGGAGAGGACGGCCTGCAGCAAGAAAACATGGACAGATCACAAATGGATATAACCTGGTCACCCAACGCAAACTTAAGACTGAAAATCTAACAGCAAGGTGAGCCTGGACCCAACAACGCAGTCCCTCACCCAGAGAAAAGACACTAACATAGGAAAGAGACTAATGGACTCAGCACAGCTAATAAATTACAAAGAGTGGGGTGTGAGAGAATGGAGGGAGCACTGGAGGGAGGAGGGAGGGGGAAAAATATATAACAGAGAGGGTGTAACCCAAAGAACAAAATAAAATTGTTTATATTTTAAAAAAAATAAAGAACCCAAGAAGGGGAGGCCCTCTGGTCTTCCCTTTACGGAGAAAGTGAGGTTCAGCGTCATTTTGTAACTTTTAAGTTCCCACAAGTAAGCCTGGGGCTTGAATTCTAGCATCTGTCAGGCTGCTGTGCCCCAGCCAAGTCCTCAGCACCAACCAGTTAGCAAATATGTCCAAGGCAGTGACTTGCCAGGGAAGTCTGAGGCTGCAGAGAGGATAAATCTCACTCCCTACTTCCTTAATTGCCACCTCCACACCAGCAAGGGACAAGGGGAGCGCTCCACTCACATAGAGTGCGTGCCACCAGGTGGCGCCCTTTCTAGGAGGCGCAAGCTGCCTCAGGAGATGTAAGTGTTGCACATCAGGTAGGTTTGTCTCAAGTACTAGGAAGAACCGAGGGACCTGAGCCCCAACAGGTGGAACCTGAATTAGCAGTTTCACAGAATGCCTAGAACTTCTGACTGTTGGGAATAACACACATATACACACACAAACACACACAGCTCCATAAATGGAGATCTGAAAGATCCATTCAGGGTATCAACTGTCCTATAAACCTGCCGTATTCCACAGAGGACGGAGGCTCTGTTTGTTTGTTTGTTCGTTCGTTTGTTTGTTTGTTTGTTTGTTTGTTTGTTTGTTTGAGACTAGGTATTGCTATTTTTTGCCCATGGAACTGCAGGCTCCCGTTGCCCGTGGTACCGCAGACTCAAGCAATCCCCAGCCTCAGCTTCCCAGGTGGCTGGGATTACAGGTGCGCGCCAGCACGCCCAGCTATTTTTTTGGGACTAGGTCTCGCTGTGTTGCCCCGAGTGGGACTCGAACCGCGATCCCTAGCCTCAGCTGTTTCATAGGCTGAAGCTTACAGGCACGAGCCACTGTGCCCGGCTGAACGGAGGCTCTCAACACAATCGTATCCAATACAAAGAGATAAAAATGATTCATCTTTGGAGTCAGACAATGGAGAAACGGAGATAAAAAGCAAATATATCCTGAAGGAAACTTAAGACACACAGATATTTCTTGATGAAGATTTTGATATTGGTACTGAGCTTCCCTGAAATGAAAGCGAAGTGGGAAAGTTAACTGAATGCAAGATTTAGGATGCCGGTAGGATTTAGACCCTCTTGCTGCGCCCATGGTTAAGAAAGATAAGGTTTATGAACCAGCATTGTTCAAATGGAGATGGGTTGAGTGGAAAATAAATTTAAAATGATGTAAATGTCCAACAGGTAAGTAAGCAGGTTAAATAAATGCTGTTGCATCATCCAGTAAATGCCATGCAGTTATGAGTATAAACACTTTTGAAAAAAATCTAACCACCCGCTAAACACCCATGAGGTTAAAAGAAAACTGTATCTATATTATCTCAAAACGGTTAATGGGAAATACTAGCTGTGGTTTCAGTAAATAAGTCAGGTCAAGCACCCCAACCTCCAACCAGGACTGTAAGAGGCTGGGTTACCTGGTGAAAACGCTTGGAGCCAGGTCCATTTGGGAGCAAAGACAAGGACCAGCAAAAATCAAAACAGATCCAAGTAGTCAATAACCTGAGCAGTCCTATCCTATTGCCCTTGCTCCCATCTCAGCCAAGAGTAAGGGTCAGCCAGCTCTCTGCACTGAGCAAGAAAGCCATGGCCCTAAGGAGGAATAAACACAGGGGTGAGAAAGAGCTGATGGAAACGGCTGCAGGTCCGTGGTTTCTGCCCATTGGTATTGGCATCGGTGCAGGTGCGGCTCTGTTAGAATCATTGTTCTATTATGAGGTGTTTGGTTTGCATTTTAAGGCATTTAAAGCACATCAGAAAAATTTGATGCATTGGTGCTTTGAAATAAAATGTTTAGACCCCTGTGGTATTGGACTCACCCCAGACCCTGGGCCCCGCCAGCAGACTAGGCTCTGGCACGAGCAAGCTGAGGGTCCTCACTGAGGACCCCTAACCATCCAGGGGCACTGCCAGCTCGTGCCACCAAGCTTGCTAATGCCCCCTCCTAGCCTGAACCTTAACTGGACCCCTTGCCCCAGGGGGGAAAGAGATCTCAGGCTGGGGGACCCAGTCTCCCCTCTCACATATATAGGAGGCAAGGGGCAGGCAGAAATGCCCAGGCATGGGATTGGGGAGGGGGTCTCCCTCCAGTTTACTTCCACCTCAACCAGACTTGCACTAAGAAGGAGAAGACCAACAATCTAGATGCAGAAATTCAGGAGAGCAAAGGAGCAAATCATCTGGGCAAGATCGAAAGTACTTGTGATTGGAAACATAAGAGACAAGCCTGAAAGACTAACTGTTGTGGCAATCTGTCACAGAGCTCCACCTACAATGTTTCCGAACCTGGGGTGCCAATTACCTGGTCCAGAGATGTGTTCAATGTGAGCGAAGCTCCCTCCCTCTCCAACAATGGGTGGAAAGCCACATAGGTATCACTGCAGCCCCATGGCAGAACTGTAAGCTTCGAGAAAGGACAGAAACTGAACCAACCACCTGCTGGAGTCTGTCCCCATGGGGGAACGTATCTACTGCCAGTTTCTGGGAGTTTGGTTCCCAACCCAAGACACCAGAACAATACAGAAGCAGCACCAAGGGATGGACACTGGCAAAGAGACAGGCAACATGACTGTCACCTTTACCATAGGAAGTGCTGTAACAAAGGAGACTGGGAAATCATGCCACACATCCGCTCTGCAAGAGGTTCCCAACATGCAAGACCTGGCTGCCCACCTCACAAAAAAACTCTGGAGATCCCAGTAGCTGGACTGCTGCATTCCAGGAGCATGTATTCTCACCCAGGAAAAGAGGATGTCACTCCAGGAGAAAGAGACCAATGAGTCAAGCATCAACAATGACTTAAAGTGAGGAGTTAAAGTAATGGGGGGGGTGGAGGGGGAAGGGTGAAATAGGGAGGGCCATAAAGTGACTAATAACTATACAAACAATGTTCATGAAAATTTAAAAAATTAAAAATTAAATTAGCTTGGTGTGGTGGCATGTGCCTATAATCCTAGTTACCTGGGAGGTTGTGGCTAAGGATCACTGGGTTTGAGACAACCCTGGGCAATATAGCAAGACCTAGTCTCATAAAAAATTAAAAAATTAAAAATGAAATGAAATTAAAAACATTTTTAAAAAGAAATAAAATGTTCAGGAAAGTTTAATTAATCACACTTCAATCAATCAATGTTTAAGCATTTGGGGAAATTGTGTGTTAATTTCTTATCTTTCTGATTTAGTGGCCAGGAGTACTGTGAACACTTAGAATTGTTAGTTATTTAAAGATAATGAAGCACACATTTCTTTCCACCAACAAAAGACCCACAGGCATGAAAGAATCTCGTCAATGAATAAAATGCACAAGTGTGCAACCACAATAGTACACACACGCACACAGATACATAGAGAAAATACTGGAAGAAGATCAACCAAGATGTTAGTGATGGTTATCTATGATTGATGAGATGACAGGATGATTTTTATCTTATTCTTTTTTTACTGTTGTGTTTCAGGTAATCACATTGCCATTATTATTAGGAAAAAATCAAGCATGCTATGAGATCATGAGTAACTCATGAAGGCAAAATCCACTCACACCTGCATGTAAAGCATGGTCAGTCAGCTCCTGAGGCCCCACATTCACTTCAGACAAAAACTCTTGATCTTGACATTATAACACCTCAGATGAATTATAATCATCTCCTTTTGGGTAACTGGGCTTTGAGGTTTCTCCCTCACGCTGAGGATTTCCCTTCCCCCCTCTTCATTTCAAGATGGCAGCTCATTGCAGGGTAAGGTCGCTTCAGGCCTTGTAGTGAAGTTAAATGTTGCTGGCTGCCTAGGTCTCACCTGCGGCTCACCGAGGCCCTGAGGCCCAGGTCTACATGAGAAAGTCATTTGATCTTCAGCTTGAGAAGTCTGTCCTGTGACACTTGATGTCCTATTAGTTTCCCAGCCACTTTGGCTCCTCTTGTGGCACATAGGAACCTTCTGGACTTCCCCACACCTCCTGTTGGAACACATGTCAGACTTGGGTTGCTGTTTCAGGCCCAATCACCAGATCACCTGCTTCTGCAATTTCCATGCCATGGTTTGGGTACCACGTTGAACTCAGTGTCAGGTTGACCCAATAGCTCCTCTGGAAGAGGTTGCACCCAGGCTCCACCCAGACAGTGGTGGCATCAACCCTGATATTCTAGGACCTTAAAACTTTTTGGGTTCCTTTCCTACCTGTCCTCTCAAATTCAATTCCAGTGGGTGAATTGGGGAGAATAGAATGCTTACAACCTGACTCCACCTGCCTTTTCTTGCCTGGTTTCTCAATTCTTTCCTAGCTCTCTGAAGAGCTATTCTTCTTCCTGTGGGGTAGAAACTTCCCTTTCGTCACATCTGTGTTCTGCCTTCCTCTATGATTCATTCAGTGATCACTCAGTTCTTTGATTCCTTGATGTATGAAAACTCCATTCCTGGGAGTTGTAAGAAAGCCCTTTCTTATCACTAAAGGTCTGGCTTTCAAGATCATTGTGTTGCTGTGAGATTTAAGTCTACTTTCAAGCACCTGATCCACACCACAGCGCCCCTGGTCTTCCATGGAGAGGTTGCCGCTGCTTCCTAGGCTTAACCCACATGCGCTGTGAGGGAGGAAAAGAAAGGCTCTGGAGAAAGGACTATATGTTAGATGCTATTCCAAACATTATTCTACTGAATTATTTTTAAATAGCTATAAATGCTAACAAAAACTAGCAATGAATATCACTTTCTATTTGTCAACTGGGAGAAAATGTTTAAAAATCTTAATAACTAATACTGGGAAGGGTAAGCTAATGCAGACACGGGTGAGAGTATAAATATTGTGAAAACCATGTGGGATCTAATTTGGCAACACTCACCACCAACAAGCCCTTCCAACTGAACACTCTGTGTCGGAATGGGGACTCCTGAGAAATGGGGGAATGAGCTCTACTGTACCCATTTTCACGATGAACATGCAGGAATGGGCTGAAGTTGGTCTGTAGCACCCCTTGCGGCTGGTAAGTGGGCAGGTATGTAACCAGAGTCTCCAGAACATTCTGGATTTCAGGAGTAGCACTAGGAAAGATAAACCCATTCACAACTCTGTCAAAGGGCCAGGGGCAGCTGGTGCCTCCAGAGTCTCCCTTCGTGAGGTGGGCATCACTCAGATGCAGTCCTGAGCATTTGAAGTATCTGGGAAGTCTTACTCTCTCTCTCTGGAAGCAGGCCGGGGTGCCTCCTGCTTTCTGTGACTATTTCCGTGACTATTTCCACCTGTTTCCATAACCGTCATCATTAGAGAGACTTTACTTCCTCTGCTGATGACCACCAGGCATGCCGCCTCCTGTGGTGACACCCATTCACAATGGCTTCTTGCACACACTTCCCAAAATGACTCAACTGCTGCTGGAAGGATGGCGCTTCTGTAAACCATTGGCCAAGCCATCAAAACCCAACGCTGTGACCACAAGAGGAAGACCAGCTCAGCTCCTGCAATCCAAACTGCTCAGCGCATGCTCCTGACAGGGCCTAGACTTTCGTAAGGGTTCCCAGAAATGGATCATCATCCCACAGGAGAAACCTTTCTCAGTGAGCCCTTTCCTGGTAGTGCTATGTCACCCATCCGATCTGCCCATTGAGCAAACACAAGTCACCAGCACCTGCTAAGTTCTCAGTGCTAATCTGTATAGCGCTGCACACTCAAGCTAAGACTGAGCCAGAGAGGGGACAATGCTGATGATCAGATGGGGAGAGGTGGGTAAATCTGACTCATTCTTTTAAAGCTTAAACACATTCTTCCATTTTCCCACAGCCAGGAATCTGGATTTACCTTTAAAGGAAGTCTGCTTCTTTAGGGAGAAAAATCTTTAATGGGTGTATTAGTCAGGAGTATTTTTTGATCGTTGAAATCATGAACCCATTCAAATCAACACAAGTCAAAGGGGGAATTTGCTGGATTAAGAAACCTGAACCCAGGAAGCAGGGGCTTGCAGCAGGGCCTCTGGAGAGATAGGAGCTAAGTTTGACTGCTCAGTTTCTCCTTTCCTCCCTCTGTTCTTTGGGAACCAACTTCATAGCCAAAGAGAAACACAAACCTCACCTCACACTTGTTTCCTACCCCTATCCATTCCAGAAAAGACCCAGGGAACACCTACCCTCCTGTTGGTTGTAAAGAATAGAGAAAGAAGAGGAGCAGTGACAGTGACAGTGACTGAGGGCAGAGGTGAGGTAATGTGTCTCGTCTCACAAGCTCCACAGAACCTTGGGAGCTGGAGTGAGGGTTGGGGTGGCCATGGACTGTTGTGTAGGTTATGTACCGCACAACTCGCTGGTGGGGGCTGAGTGGATCTCCATGGATGCAATTCCAACATATTGCCCATGCTAAGAGAACAGACCACGGGTGACACAGACACCTGAACAAGGGATAGACTGAGAAGAGCCAGTACCAACGATAACAAGGTGAGCTATAACTCAGCCAAGCCCAGCGAGAGCCTGCAGAGAAGGACAATCCATTGAGTTATCCTCCACGCTCTCATTTTTGAGAAGAAACTAAGCAAGATACCTTCATGAGAAGAAAGGCCTCTTTAAGGCTTGTGTGTTCTAAGTTGACAAAAGGACTTAGGTAAATATTTTTTGATAAAGCTTTGCTAAAGACCCAGGAACAAGTTACCAATGCCCAATTTGGTGTATTTTCATAATAAAGTAAATATATCCATAAGCTAGCACCCACATCAAGGATCAGAACATACCAGCACCCAGAGCTCCTCATTCCTCTGGGAGGCATGACCCCCAAATCAGTTACATATCTTCTTTCATAGGATATACTTTAAGGAAAGTCTCAGGCAGCATAGACTAATGTTGCCTGCACTTGACAATTGCATGCAGTGGGATGTGCAGTGGGTATTCTTTCTTAACTGGGCCTCATCATGAGCCCCAGTTCATGTTTGTGGGGTGCACCCATGCTGCTATGTGCCTGGCTTGGGCTTCATCCTTCAGGATGCTAAATAACTTCTCTTTTCTGTTGGTAAAAAAGAAATAATAATTTAATACTTTGGTTCTAAGCTGTTACTTATTATCCTTAGCGGGGCTGCATGATGATTCACTCATTGGCCATTTGGGAGTGTCCCTACATGCCTGTAGGCTTGGAAAATATTCCCTGAGAGTCTTTCCTGGTCTCTAAGCCCATTTATCTTCCTGACATTCCCCCACCCCCCACCCTTACACTCCCTTTGCCTGCCCAACCCCCGTGTAATTAAGTACCTCCCTGCTGTGTGCAATGTTCAGATCAAAGAACTTGGGGATGTTTCCATCAGCCAGCTGTCCCAGAGTGACCCTGAGCCTTAGCTCATGTTCTGATGGGTTTCTACTCTCTCTCACCTCATGAGAATGGTTTTTTCAGTGTCTTTTTAGGAAAGGATCACCTAGCAAGAGAGCAGGTGAACTGCGGAGGTTTTCATCTGAGAGCATGCATATTAAACAGGGCCCAGGAGGTGAGTGTCGACATGACTGAAGAGCTGGATGGGGATGGGTGGGGGTTCAGCAGTGGCTGAGTGCTGAGGTTTAATCACTGATGGAGGTCTTAAAGGAAGAGGCCTTGGAGGAGGACTGCAAAGAATGATTTCACCCTGGAGGAAAAAGGTGGTGGTGGTGGTTGTATTTCCCAAAGATGTGTGCAGTCCCATCTCCCACCCCTTCTTCCCAGCCTCCATTTTCTTCTAGAACTTTTCTACTCTCCCATCAAGGGTGGGTTTATCCCTTCCTCCAACAAGAGGTGTGCTTTTGTGACTGCCCAAGGTTTGATCAGAAAAGTGACCCACAGTCCTCCTGCTCTCTGAAGCCCTCCCTCTTCAGTCTTCTGGAAGCATCTGTACTGCCCCAGGGTGACCAAGTCACAGAGAAGCCTAAACAAATCCATAGGGAGAGGC
Organism: Uropsilus gracilis; assembly: GCA_004024945.1. Lineage (NCBI taxonomy): Eukaryota > Metazoa > Chordata > Mammalia > Eulipotyphla > Talpidae > Uropsilus > Uropsilus gracilis. The sequence goes on along the minus strand of PVHY01013570.1, from coordinate 19,140 downwards.
TGTTCAGAGGACCTGATACCACAGTCAGAGGTGCCATCCTGACTCCTAGAGCTCCAGGATCACCTAAGCACTAGCCACAGCCAGCCAAGAAGACCTTCGCCTAACGCCTGCCCTACAGAACTCAGGGGAGATGACAAAACAGTTGTGTTTGTTGTTTGTTTTATTATTTTTAAAAAAAAAAAAACCTGTAAATCACTGATTTACACCCATGCTAATATTTTGACAGTATAGGATTCTCCCCCTTCAGGTATAGTCACTGTGGCTCTCCTACCACCAAAGCACCCATAGTCCTCCACCATAGTTCCTTGTGACCTCCTCTCTTTCTCCCTCCTCCCACCTCCTTCCTTCTCTCCCTTTTCCCTCCCCTCCAGGCTGCCTCAGATCTATTGTTGTTAAAGTAGTAAATCAAGGGGTGATTTGTTAAGCAGCTCCAGAAAGCTGGAGAGCAGTTCTGGCCAAGCTTGCAGGAAAGTGAAGCAGCGAGATGAAGTCACTGCAAATTATTTGAAGGCAGAAACATATTTGCCCACCTTTCTTGGACTTTTCTTGCCAAAACATTTGGAATTAAATTGATAAGAGTTCTCACCAGCCCTTGACTTTAAGATGGCACCGTCCACACAGCTCAATGATGATGCAACTTGACATGTGCTTACCTGTCACTTCTAGGAGTCCCTTTGGGAGATCATTTTAGACCTGATCAAGTCCTACAATTTCTACATATCCCCACTTCCAGTGCAGTGTCCACTCCTCCTGGCCACAATCACAGTCCACAAGGTGATCTGTCAGAGCCTCCACACCCCCACAGTTCAATACTACACACAGCACAATGTTTCCTCTCTCTCACATCATTCAATAGCACACACACACACACACACACACACACACACCCCAAGAATATCCCATCGGTTCTGAGGCAGAACAGCTCTCCTCACAGCCAGCACCCCACTGGGCTCTCTGGACTAACAGGCAGATAACTGAGCTTAGTTTCAGGGTCTCAAAAATATTCACATGAGTAGAATCCTCATGCTCTACCATGATTCAAAGAGCAGGGGCCACAGCCCCTTCCTCCTATAGCCTCACCCCCAAATAAAGTCCATCCCCCCCATCCATCACCTTCCCTCCCCACACTACAGGTCAGAAGCTTGATGTGTCCAAGAGCATACTGGGCAAGACTGGGGTGTGTTCATACACGGAGGCCCAGCATGACCCACCAAAATCATGCTCTTCTCTGGAATCCTCTCAATCAACCACCTCACCTCTGCAAGGTACACCAGATCTCTCAGGGGCCAAGAATGAAGAAAAAGCACTATTAAACTGCATTTCAGTGAAATGTGGGTAAGGAAAGGAAGATACAAATGCTGCTGGTAATCTAACTCTTTCAGTGACGGGAACCTTTCCTGTAGACATGGTGGGAGCTGCATTGCAAATTTCCCTGTAGACTCAGCAGACACCAGTGCCATTATGGGTACACATAACAACAGAGTTATTTGCAAACTGCTTTGATTTTTAAATGCATTTCATTTATGCTATGCAGACAGAGATGACTTTGCCCTGTAGCCTGGAAACTGGCTAAGAGCTGGTTACCCAAGTCAAGGTCTCTGTGATTAGTGAAAAACATTAGCAGAAAAGTATTTATTTCAGGCACTGAAGGTCTGCAAGGACAACTCTGGTCATAATGAATGTCTTTATCACTACATACAACAGAATCTGAGCTGGAATTTGCAGCTATTTCCCTACTGGGTATCTAGGCTAAACATTAAAAATGAAGGAATTATTTCTTGAGCAACGATCTAAGTTTTAAGTGTCTGGGACAAGGACAGTCATGTCCAGTGTTAGTGAAAGCCAGAGAAGGAGGAACTGGAATGGAAATGGCAAACTGGGACAGAATCTGACCGCAGACAACAAGGAAACTGATCAGCACAGACTCTGCTAGAAGCAGCTCTCTAAAGCAGCTTCCACCAGGGCTGCTCAGGTCAGAATTTCCTCAGCCCCACCTGCCTTGAGGGTTTTCAGAAATAACCAAAATGTCTCAACAGACAGCAGTCCTTCCTGGACCCCTCCTCACACTGAGAGGTCTGTCCCACCCACTGTCTCACCACCCCACTTCCCTGCCAGCCATGGGGTAGGATGCCCTTCTTTGGCCCATGTCCTCTGTGCTTTTCCTGTCACTCCCCATTTGAAATCAGTCAACCCAGTGGCAGATCTATGGCTGTCACCTAATGGCCTGTCCAGCAAAACCCCACTTTATCCTGCTCGCCACTCTCCTACCTGGTGTTTCTGATCTGGGGGAGCCGAGCCCATCCATCTGCCTCCCCTGGGGTAAGCCCTACTTAGTTTAAGCTGATGTGGGAGGTGGTACCATCTTTGCCTGTGATTGGTGTAGGCAACAACACATGATACAATTGTGTCCAATAAAAAACCAGTGAACAGGCATGTGCCTTTAATCCCAGCCTAAGAAGGGATGCTGAGACTAGGAATCACTTGATTCCACAGGTTTGAGACCTGCCTAGGGCAACATAGCGAGACCTAGTCTCAAAAAATAGCTGGGCATGGTGACATGCACCTGTAATCCCAGCTACCTGGAAGGCTGAGGCTGGGGATCATTTGAGTCCATGGTACCACAGGCAACGTGAGTCTGTGGTTCTCTGGGCAACACAGCAAGACCTAGCACCCCCCCCAAATACATACATACATACATACATACATACATACATATATATATATATAAAACCAACATTAAGAAAATTGGGTTTTTTTAAGTATTAGTAATTGGAACTTGCAGAAACTGTGAGGAAAGCTCTTAATGATCTAATCCTCTATTCAAGGGATTTAATTCAAATTTATCAACTATCCAAAGGGCATAAGGATCACACACACAGCCCTGAGGTAGCAGTCACATGGTGGGAATGACACCACAGAGAGTGACAGCCTGGGATCCGAAGACACTGACCCATGAAAGTAAAAACCATTTCCAATGCTATTTTTCCTAATGATTGCTATTCTCATTTGTCCTCTTCTCATTTTAACTTAGCAATAACCTAATCACATTCATTATTCTTTCACAGGAGTCTAGTCCAGAACATAAAAGCATAGCTTCTCCTGTAGTGCAAGGTAGTAAAGGTTGGAGCACTGTTCAAAACCCTAAGACTCCTCTCTTCTCCTTGCAGGGCTTCTCACCAAAGGAGCTGTGTGTACCAGGAATGAGGTGCATCATAAATGTGAAGAACAAGCCTAACAAAGCTGGGCACGGTGGCTCGTGCCTGTAAGCTTCAGCCTATGAAGCGGCTAGGACTAGGGATCATGGTTCGAGTCCCGTTCAGGGCAACACAGCACTATTTTAGTCCCCCAAAAATAGCTGGGTGTGGTGGTACGCACCTGTAATCCCAGCTACCTGGGAAGCTGAGGCTGGGGATTGCTTGAGTCCGTGGTACCCTGGGCAATGTGAGCCTGCGGTTCCATGGGCAAATAGCGAGACCTAGCCTCAAAAAAATAAAAAAAAAAAGAATAAGCCTAACAGCCTAATGACCCCATTTTACCTGGGATGTGCACAGTGGGTATCTATTTTCCCAGTGTCGATATGAATAACCACCCTTCTCACTTCCCAATAGCTGTTTTGGATGATGGATTACACGGTGGTCTTGCTGAGAACCCCCAGGGCAGAGTGCTGGTACCAGCAGGGTGGGGAGGCAGAGCAGGTCAGAAAGCCTGGGGAGACCCCTGTCTCCTACTCTCCTCACAATTCCCAGATCTCAAGTTCCTGGACTTGCAGCTCCAGCCTCAGGTAGAGGAAGTAGGCCAGAGAGTCAGGTGTTACTGCCTGAGGCAGAAAGTGAAAGAGGGTGGTGGGACCTGCCCTGGTCAACCATACACACCAGTGGACAGTGAACATGCAGTGAGCCAGCAAGAAAACATGGCCCCCTCCCATCTCCGGCTCTGAGCAGTTGCACTCCCAATTCATCCTGGCTTGAGGGGCTCGCTGAGGGGGAAGTTCAGGAAGTCTCCTCTATGCGAGGCACAGCACCCTGCCGCTGCCTCCAGAATGGAATGATGCTTCCTGTGCGTGCACTCAGGCCCCCTGTGTAGCTGTGAAGTCTGGAGAGACATGTCATCATATTTCATTTTTTACAAAATCAAAGGCTTTGATGCTACAGCTCTTCCTCTGTGCTTCCCGGCTTTAAAGACACAGCCTTCGGGCTCCCCAAGGGCATTTCTTCTTGCCTCATCAGGCAAGGCGTTGCTGATATTTTCAAGGTGGAGCGCCCAGCCTCGAGTCACCCAAGCAGCCTGTGACAGGCCACGGCAGAGTCACTTCCCTCTCTTCCCAAGACGGCAGCCCTGTGAGGGCAGCGACCGCCCCAGCTCAGCCTGGCTGTGGGGCTGCTGTGCCTTCATCCATTCTGCCAACTATCCTGCCCCACAACAAGGACACCCAGGCTGAGCCCTGCCAGCTGCCGCAGAGACACCCTGGCCACTGTCAGCAGGGCATGCTGGGATTTCTGTGGATCATGCTAGACTATGGCAGGAATGTGATAGAAATGTCAGGCCACGGGTGGGGGCTTTGCTGGGAAGCTTCCCTCTCCATGACCGGTCTCTTCTACTGTCTGTCCCTCCCACATGGCACTGGGCTCAGCCTTACATTTTCCTAATCAAGGTGTTTCCCCCCACATTAGTGACTGGAAAAATGATTTATGTTACTAAGAGGAAAGGCTTCTAAGGACACTCATTTGAGATGGAAGAGGGGCTAAAATGAGCTGGATAACAGTTTGGCAGCTCAGTTCATTGAGCCAGCTGCAATCCCCGTTCTGAAGTGGGTTCTTTAACTGAGGTCCTAGGAAAACCAGGCCAACTCCAGCAAAGGGTTGGGGCTCCCCAGTGGCTCACTCTCTTCTGCAGGCCTCCGACAAGGCCCTTAACCTTTCCATCTATTGCCTCCCCTATGGGAGGTGAGGATTACACTTAGCAGCCCTCATGGGCATTGGGCATTAGCTAATTAATCTTCACCAACCAGAGATCTTCTACTCAGCAGTAATTAGAGACAGGGAGTAATTTCTGCAGTGGCCGGTTCTGTGCAGTTCTCTTTTAAAATAAGGACAGGAAACTGTCTGCCCTCCAGAGGTGGAGCAGTGTCTGGCAAATGCTAGTTTGTGGAACAAGGGGACCAGGTTCTGCAATGGCGCCTTGTGAAGAGTGTTTGCATACTTAGGTCTTCATTCCCCAAAACATGCCCAGCAGGGCTCTTTATCTTCCTCCAGAATGGAAACCCAGGATCCTCATCTTCGTTTTCTGGAAAGGAGTGAGAACCCCTGACACCTGTCACCCTGAACCATGGGACCCCTCCATGGTACACAGAATTTTCCCTGTGTTACTGGAAAGACAAAGTCTCCAAGATGGGCAGCAACTTGTGCCCCATCTCCCAGGTGCAATGGGTCAGAATTTACCGTCTGTCCCCTTCACTCACCCAAGCCAATGGCCCAGGTTTGTCTTCGTCTGCGGGACCCCCCTGGCTGCCTTCAGTTGGGGTTTAAAAAAGCTGAGTAAATCTGTCCAGAAATGCACCTTTGCCTCTTCGATTTGGAGCATCGTCTAAAAGACAAAGTCACTGTCAAAGGACGGGAAGAGGCTGGCTCGGGGCTCCACAGAGACAGGCAGGGGAACAGGTGTAACATACATGCTGGCTCCTAGTCCCGTGGCCTCACTCTCACACTGCCCTCCTGGCTAAACCACTCTGAGGGAGGGGCTCTAGCCCAGGGACTGGGAAGTCAGGAAAGAAAACCATGGGCATGTGGCCTGTAGCACGTGGCACGCAGCCCTAAGCCTGGCAAGCGCAGAGGTGTCCAGACAGGACTGCCATCCCCACCAGGTTCCCAGCAGCACTTCCAGCCCCCACACAGCCCAGGGAGGAGGAACCGATGCTAGCACATGGGAGGGAAGACCTAGGGAGGCAAAGCTCCCCCTGTTCCTACCTCAATTCCAGGCACCCCTTCCACACATGCAGTAGTTTGTGATCTGCCTTGTCCCTGAGCTGAGGCTGAAGAGTAGGCAGTGGGAAAATGGGAGGAAGAAAACCAGATTCTTTCAGCCTCAGCAGTTGCAAAAATCAGAACAAGGAAGCCTGAGTCTCCATGACAGCAGATACCCTGATAGCCCCAAAGCCTCCCTCATAGCCAGCTCCGAAGGTGCTCCTTAAGGGATGAGCAGCAAAATATGGGGATGAGGGGGCCCTGGGGCTGTGCAGATGACCCTCCGGTTCCCACAGCTTCCCTAGTAAATTCCGTTGTCAGTCTTCTTTCCAGATTCCCCAGCCCTGGAGGACAGCCCTCCACCCTGAGAGAAATGGAGCCCAAGACAGAGACAGGGGTGAGTCAAGGCATTCCTTCCCCGCTGACTCACCCCACCTGCCGGGACCAGACTCAGCCCACACCCATTTCAAGCTCTGGTTACACCATCCAACCTCTTGCCGATATACACCCAGCTGCACCGTGCAAGGTGGCACCTGGCTTGCTGTTCAGACAATGACATACCCTCTCTGCAGCTTTACCCTCTATTTTAAACCTCCCACAGCAGCTCAGATTACCAGCCCCAAGAGGCACCTCCAGTTCTCAGGAGTCAGCTCAGTGAGGACTATGCCACATGCTTCTGGAAGGTCTGGGAGCTGTGTTTACAATAAACAAAGAGGCAAGTCGCAGGGCCAGGAATGAAATGACAGCAACAGGTTGATGAAGTCCATGTGCATGTGTTTAGAAGAGGGCAGATATTTCTTCTATCAGAAACCCTGACTTAGCAAGTGCAGTGTGACTTACACTAACATTTCGCTCTGAGCCGCTTAACCAGCAAGGAGCAAAGTGATTCAGGATGCTCTCATTAGCAAATAAAAGAAAGTAAGGTATCTTCTCTGGGACCCAAATTGGTAACAAATTCTAACCCAGAGGTATATGAAAAAGAAAATAAGTGTGGAGGGAAAGACAGGAAAGCAAATTTACTCCCAGGTTTGACGCCTTCACTGCTAAAGTTAATTATCACCCTGAGAAAGGCTTGACTAAGCATGGCCAGTAGCATCCATGCAAAGTTTTTATAAAATGTGAGAAGTTATTTTCCCTGTGCAGTTTCAGAATCAACTGTGAAGCCTGCAAAAATGCAAATTGTTGACCCCAACCTAGACCTATAGAACTGGAATTTCTGGAGGAAGGGACCTAATCTGCATTTTCCTCTTCTCCCCATGGGCTTCTTGGGCACCTTCTAAATGGCAAGCTGATTTAGACTTTCTTTACACTTAGAAACTGCTTTCCAAGTGGGACCCCAGGACTGCAGCCCTCCTCCCCACACTACTATGATGCTGAGCAGCAGAAGGCGATCCCATACCCAGGCTAGCTAGTTGTAATGAAAGGAGATGTTTGCAAGTCCATTCTGGCCACTCTGTGCTTCCCACCCCAGCCCGGGCTAGTCCAGGTCCTCTGAGAAGTAGATGCCGAGAGGATTAAACATGCAAAGACTTTACTAGAAGTCCAGGGTGAGTCTGACCCAGCAGTGTCACGAGATTTAGCGAAGAAACGGTCAGCATAGTAGGAACTTAAGATAAACAGCCAGTGATTTCAATATAGACATGTCCCATGCAATATTTGGGATATACTTATACTAAGAATTTATCTGAAACTCACATTTTACCTGGATATATTTTATCAGCAAACTTAACTCCAAGAGAAGGAGAAAGGGGGTTTGGGGAAGAGCATCACACAACTGCTGTGTCATCTAAGGGGAAGCTTAGCAGAGCTATTAGGGAGTCCTTGACCCAAAGGTAGGGACATCTGAGACAGACTCCTCTGTCTCCTAAGAGGCTCCATTTCTGGTATCCCTTTGTACTCAGTGCTGTTGAGTCTGTGAGAAGGACCTAAGAAAATGTAGGTTTAACTAACCTTGTCAGGTAAGCTTCCTGGCATCAGAAGTCAGCAAGGCGCATGCCCAGAGCTATGGGTTAGCAGCAGCCACATCCGGTCACCTGTTTCTTGCCCCACCTCAACCTCCTTGAAGTGGAGCCAGGACAAAGTATCTCTGCCCTATCTCCCCCATGCCTCCTCACAGGTCTACTGAGAAGAACAGCGTACCATGTGGCTGAGTGCTTCTTAACCCTCAGCGCAAAGACTGTCAAACTCGAGTCTCTCATGGGGATCAGACCTCTGGCCCCAGCCCATGGTTCCCCCAGCATTGCTGGGTATGTGCACCCACAGGGACCCCCCCTTTCCCACAAGGTGCAATCACAGCTCTCAGAGCATCCCTTGCAATGATGGAACCAAGATATCCAGAGAAACGGAGAGGCCATTTTGAGGGTAGAACTGACTGTGTTCCTGGCCTGGAGTTCAGGGGGGCAACAGATAGGGAGAGGGTCACCACTCTGATGGAGCAGGCCCTCATCAGCCAGGAAGGCGAGGTCAGCCTTCCCTGAGCACAGCTGCTAGGTGAGGCACAGCTATGTAGCGCTGTGGGGGCTTTGTAACAGGTTCTTAGGTTCTTTTCTTTCTTTTGCTTTCTTCCTTTGAGGCGTGGGAGTCCTTCGTGGCTTGCTCCTAACAAAGGAGATATGACACAGTGAGAGTGTGTGTGCCCAGAATGGGACATGAAAGGGTGTGACTTCCTCCTTGCTTTCTCTTTGGATTGCTGGCCCTGGGGGAAGCCAACTGTAACCAGGCACGCTTGAGCAGCCCTGCAAATAGCCCAGCAAGGCTCAAAGGCCTGGGTGGCAGGCTCTGGTATGAGCCTGCTTAACATCAGAACTTTAGCTGCAGCTGCGCCTTCAGATTGACAGCAGCCCTGACCAAGAGCTCAGGCGTAACCTGATAAAGTCCTGACCTAGAACCACCCAGCAAAGCTGTTCCCAGATTACTGGGGGAAAAGGAAAATCATATAAAAACGATGTTTGCTGTTGTTTCAAGCCATTAAGTTTGGGGTCATTTGTTATGCAGTGTTAGCTAACAACCACAAGCACTGCAAGCGCAAGCTCCACTCCCAGCTGTCTTGACCAGATCTCTTTCCTAGGTCAGCGTATCTGATCCCTCTGAGCAGCAGTTCCCTCTGAAGACTCTATAAAGAGTGGAGGGAAACAACCACCTGATCCTCATTTCTTGGAAATAGTTTCAACCTGAAGTCGGGACCCAGCAGGAGTCTACCAAAGAAAACTCAATCATATTTCTACCCATTCAGCTTCCACCTTAGACTGATCATGACTTTCAAATCAAAAAGTCAAAATTTTAATCAACTTTACTCTCTGGCAAGGTTGTGTGTTCAGGTCCCATTATTCTGGGTTTGGAGAAGACCCTGAGGAAGCAAGTGAGGAAATTCAAATTCATTCTCCTCTAGCCCTTTGACCTGCCCTGTGGACTCTTTCCCCAGCTTCATGCTCCTTACAGTTTGCTACTGTGACTCAGAAATTTGCTCTCAGCTGGGTACGGTGGCACGTGCCTTTAATCGCAGCCTATGGAGCGAGACCAAGACTGGGAATTGCTTGAGTCTGTGGGTTCAAAACCCACCTGGGGCAACATAGCGAGACCTAGTCTCAAAAAAAATAATAATAATAGCTGGGCGCCGTGGCACGCGCCTGTAATCCCAGCAACCTGAGCAGCTAAGGCTGGGGATCGCTTGATTCCGTGGTACCCTGGGCAACATGAGCCTACAGTTCCCCGAGCAAAATAGCAAGACCTAGTCTCAAAAAAAAGGAAGGAAAGAAAGAAAGAAAGAAAGAAAGAAAGAAAGAAAGAAAGAAAGAAAGAAAGAAAGAAAGAAAGAAAGAAAGAAAGAAAGAAAGAAAGAAAGAAAGAAAGAAAGAAAGAAAGAAAGAAAGAAAGAAAGAAAGAAAGAAAGAAAGAAAGAAAGAAAGAGAGAGAGAGAGGAAGGAGGGAGGGAGGGAGGGAGGAAGGAAGGAAGGAAGGAAGGAAGGAAGGAAGGAAGGAAGGAAGGAAGGAAGGAAGGAAGGAAGGAAGGAAGGAAGGAAGGAAGGAAGGAAGGAAGGAAGGAAGGAAGGAAGGAAGGAAGGAAGGAAGGGTTCTTCACAGAAGATGGTGAAGGGCCAACACCAGCTCCTTTGCCTCCAGTCGAACAAGCCCAGAGCTCCCCCACAGGAGCAGGCAGAGCCCCACTTCACCTCAGCATTTCCCCTATGAGAGCTTTATACTCCCCTGATTAGGTTCTCCCAGGAGCACTCTCTTAGTAAACTGCTCGCACCCAAATTCTTGGCTCAGGTCTGGAAGAATCTAACCTGAGACAACAACTAGACAATAACCTCCCAGGACCCTGCCAAGAGTCACCATTATTTAGACACAAGTTTACAAGCTGGGCTGTGATCTCTCTCTTCAGAGATGAATGTCAAGAGGAGTATCTGAGGTACCAAGTCACATCTGGAGAGATGGGGCTATAAGGAGGTTAAAAGACCCACCAAGGCCCACAACACAAGAAAGTGCTGGTGCTCTGTCTCAGATATTTTCTCCAGAGCCATGTTCCTGGCACCTCCTTCCTGCCTCCCCCATCAAGGCTGGTTGGGATGTGTTTCTACTTGCTTAGGTTTTTTTTTCTAACCCAGAAACACAGAGCTGCTTTTCCAGCTGCCACAAAGACCACAGACATTCCAAGGAGGCAGCATCCCTCCACACTCACAACAGTGCCAGGGCCAGGCTGCACCCAGGGAGGCTCGCTCCTTCCCAGGAGAGAGTGAGAGGCTGCTGCCCTGCCCTTGGCAGTAGAGACTGGAGTTAAAACATGGCCACTAGAGATGGTGTATGCCCAGATACTGTGCCCCCGAGGCCCTGACAGTGGGGAGAAGATCACTTCCAAATGCAGCTGCAACTTCAGCCACCCTGGGAAGATAGTGTCAGTAAGAGGTTCCCTAAGTGGCCGTGGAAATGTCCTGGGAAGTTAATTGAGCCTTCTTGCCCTCAGTGGGTGTCTCCAGGTCATTCTGGGCCACCTCTGTTATCATCTCCGTCACTTTGTGCTCCAGCAAGCACGTTGAGCTGCCTCACCCGTCCAGCCTTCAGCCTTTGCTCAGCTCTGCCCCTTGCCTGTGGTGCTGATCTACCTTCCTTCTGTAAACACCTCCTAAACGGTTTATCATGCGGAGGGCAGTGTGGTGCAGTGGTTAAAGGCTTGGTCTCAGGCTCTGAAATCCTGTGGCCTGGGCGCCATTCCAGGCCCTGCTGCTGACCAAGTGTGTGAATGTGAGCAAGTTACTCAACTTGTTCAAGAGCTTATACAGCTCTTCTATAAAGTCTGTGGGCCTGACTCTTCTGGGTGGATGTGATGGAGGCAGGGCAGTGAGACACAGAGTAGATTCTTAATGTTTGGTTTTAATTGCTGTGGGTTGTCTTGTTTGTCCCTCCACAAACAGGGTGGTAGAGTGGTTTGCTAGACAAAGAGACCATGTAGTGTTGGAGATAACAACTCAGACTCCCTCCAGTTGAGAAACTCTCTCCATAGAGCCTTGGATTCTTTTTTTTTTGAGACTAGGTCTCCGTAGGTTGTCCAGGGTCGTCCTGATCCTGTGGCCTCAAGCAATCTCCAGCCTCAGTAGCTGGTATTGGTACATGCCACTGCACCTGGCAAGAGTCATTTTTTGTTTGACAGACATTTTGTTCAACAGTGTAACAAAAATGGCATTATTTGAGGATCTATTGCTGAAGTGCTGGTAAGTGCTCTGGACAGCATAACCAAGTGACACACAAAAGAGCGATTAGTGACAAGTAGGGTGGTGGAGGTGACAAGGCACTAAAGGTGTAACTTCCTAATGGTGAAACGTCAAGCACATGCAAACCAGAAGAGGAACTGCTTTTAGAAACAAGGATCTTCCCAGTCAGCTTCCCAAGGTCTGGAGGTCCCAACTTTGACAAACTCATAGAAAACTGATTCTGGGCTTAGCCAAAGCTCCGTCAACCTTCACAGCAAGGAACCCCATGGAACTGGACGGTCACAGTTAAACTCTTGATCAAACAAAGCATCCATTAAGGAAAAGCTATGTGTGGAATTATGCCAGAGACTTAAAATGTCTTACAGCAGCTAATTTACACTGAATGGTAACTCTGCAAAATTAATATCATTATATCCATTTTATAGGTGAGGAAACTGAGGCTCAGCGGCATGGCAACCTGCCTGCAGATACACATTCCTTAACAGCAGTGCCAGGATTCTAACCCAGAGTAACTGGTTCCAAGATGAAAAAAAAAAAAAAAAAAAAAACCTGTCAGTTATTGCACGCTACATACCTTCCTCACCTGTTTTTATCCTATTCGCCTTTAACATCCACATCTGAGGTTAAAAAATGAGTCCCTGGCCTAAGTCCAGGGACAAATTAGTCTCTGGTGGGACTAATGACAGCATGGTTCATACATGCTGTCAACTGGCTGTCATGTCTCCAGTTGCCAAGTGTCTAATGTGATCAAGTTTACTTTGGAGTAAAATCCCTTATGGGTGCCTTGGCCCAAGGGGTGGGGACTAACATGCTATGAAATAGAAGCTACTGGAACTATTCCACCCACCATTGCATTTCCAGGAGAATAGCAGAGACAAGTGCCATGATTCACCCTAAAAGATGCCAGGTAGGGGTCCCCTATAAAAGCCAAGTGAGTCCTGGGAGGTGCTAGAGAACTAGGTAAAACTTAAATAGGTAATAGCCTGATTAACAAGACCTCATACATGTGGTACAGAGCCATTAACTGGGCATTGCATCTTCTTTCTTTCCCCTTATCAGAAAAAGAAATCATCAATGATTCATTCAACTTAGGATGGACAGTGGTACACACTGATGGTTTTTCTCAAGAGTTATGTTAGCTCTTCTGCCTTCTATCAGGTTCAGTGGGACCTACCTCACCCAAATTTTCCTCACAACATTGTTGTCCTATTGCTCTGAGAAGATTATGTAATTGGAACAAGGATGGAGGTATGACAAGCATGGTAGAGACATGTGCAGTCCTATGAGGATGCAGGCACACACCAGATTAGCCAAGTGTCTATGAGTTCAGTGGTATGGTGCATTCTAGAATATTCTCTCCATCATAAAGAAAATCTTGAAGTAATAGAGCACCTGAGAGGATGAATGCCACCCCCCAAGAGATACCATGCACCCCAGCACACTAGGTGAATGGCTGCTGTACGGTGCCATTGGGAGAATACAGTCTGAAAACCAAGAGGTAAGCCAGAGTGACTCCATTCACTGTCACTTCTAGGAACCAAGTTGGAGAATTGCATGTCCCATCCTCATACTTTAGGTCTAGAAAACCTGATTTCTAGAAGAGTTCTGCCACCAGTGACACAGTGAGGATCCCATAAAACCCCAAACTGCCCTGGTCACCTTGGGATCCTCAGCTAGGAGGCTAGTGGGTAAAGCAGATAAGGAGAGGGGTCTCTTCCTGACATGGTTATATAAGAAAGTCAAGTTGCTGATACACAGTTGGCACTGGGAGAAACTCTAGTGGGACAAAGGGGTGTTTTTTGATTCTCCTGTGTCAAATTTTGACAAGAAAGGCATGGTGATCAAGAAGAGCACAAAACTCTCAGAGAGGAGGGCTTAGGGCCCACTGTGCAAGCCTCCTAGGTCAGGGGGTGCCCGCTTAGATTGAGAAGATACTAGAAGAAGCAGAGAAGAGGGGGGATGAGCATCAATTATATCCTTGAGATCAACTTTGGGAAGAAGGGAGTTAAATTTCATCCCTCTCATCTTCCCTCTGTAAGCCTCCCCAGAAAGAAATTCAGCAAAATCTGGGGGGTTGGGGGTGCTGCTTCCAGAACTTATCATACGAACCTAGTGACCCTAAACTGTGTGCATGGTCTTAGTATACCCTCTGGGGACCACTCAGCTGTGAGGACACCGGGCCATAGAGAGGGAGACACTGTGTGGATTCTCACCAATGGCCCCAGCTAAGGTCCGGGTTGACCGCAGGTATCAGCTACCAGCCATGGCAGGGTGAGTGAGCTTTCAGGTGATTCCTACCCCAGCTTGCTGGCCAGACAGGCTGCCACCATAAAGGCTGTTATTGTCTTAGCTTTCATGTTTGGGGATCGATGACTACATAGTCATAGATAACTAACTGGCGCACAAATACACACCCAGTCCTGGAAGGATAGACTAAGCCACCGTTTGACGACAGGCAGCCCAGCACTGTCATGGGCACATCTGAGAGCTCCAAAGCTGTTAGCATTTTATTCTGTTTGTTTTCAGATGGAACTAGGGGATGGTGGGGAGAGGGCAACACTGTGGACACACAGTGGTCATCCAGCCCAGGTGGGGCAGTGAAGGAAGAACAAAGAGAGGTAGACTTTCTGGCCACACCCTGGAGAATAAGAAGGAGAATGAGGAAGAGAATTTCAGGAGCAAAGGGCAATCTCAGAGACAGGTCCGGGAAGGGGCCTCTGGGCCTTCCCCAAGTCAATCCCAGCATCTTCTATTAAAGGCAGGATAGACCCTGGCATCCAGGACTCCAGGGTCCCATTCTGGGGTGTTTCCCTTTCTGGCTGCTGCAAGAATCCACAAACACACTTCTCCTCTGCCTTTGTGTGTATTTGACAGTTGCCAGAGAAGCTGGTCTGTTGACTGATTCCCACTGCTTGCTCTTCTTGTCTCTCCACCCCCAACCCCCCACCTGACGCCCTGCAAGGCCCAGTGATTTCTTTTTATCTACTCACTGCTTAATCAGCGCAGGAACTACTTACTCAGACTTCATCAGGCCCTGACTGATTAACACTTCCCTCTTGTGCTACCACCAGCACTGACTTGTTCACCGCCAGCTGTCCCCATAGCACCTAGGGGGGCAAGTGGTTGAGAACTAACTTCCCAAATGAAAAGCTACTTATGATTTTTTTTAAGTTATAAAAGCAAGATAAGTGTATTGGAGTAAATGTTGGAAAATCAAGGAAAAAATTACCTTCACCCCATTCTACCAGCTCGTTCATCTCACCCTTTATATCATTTCCATAATCTATCACACTTTTAAAACCTGTTACAGTCATACTTTACATTCAATTGTGAGTCTGAGTTTTTCATTTAATGTTATAACCCGTACTTTTGTCCTGTTTATCTTTCTTGATAAGCACATAGCGTTGTCAATGGACCGAACCACACGTTTTCTTTCATTGTTATTCCTCTGGATGGCATGTAGGTGGTTTCCACTTTGTCCCTGGAGTAGACATGTTCCCACCTGGAGTTTTCTCTGAAAGCTGAATGACTTCCCCAAGACAGCTTCCTGGAAGACAGATGACTTGTTCAGAATTTGCATATATCGTTATGTCTGGGGAGCCAAGTTGTCAGAGATTTGTTGTTGTTCTTTTTTGAGTTGTGGTTGTTGCAGTTGATGCTGTTGTTATTATGTGTTAGGTGGTAGGTGTAGAAATTCTACAGGTGTAGAAAAGTTGAAAAGGGGAATAAAAATCACCGTTTCACCTCCCTAAAGAAAACCACCCTTGATCACAGGTTGGTGTGTTCCTTTCCTGTATTTATTTTTCTTTAGGTAAGCACTTGTGTTTGTTTCAGTACATGTGTGAATTAACATAATTATGATGGTACTCGAAGTAAATTGGAAATCACAATTTTACTTCAACAGTGCAGTTAAGCACTCTCCACTTTATTACAAACTCTTCATAAACATCGAGTTTCAGAAATGCATAATTTCCCATTGAGTTGGGAAGTATCCTCATTTGTTTGCCCATCATCCCATTTGGCAACACTTAAACTGATACCAAATTTTTGCTTTTAAAAACATTCAGCATGAATAAATGTGCAAGTTATGACTTAAAATGCAATTTGTAAGTTGGGGAAATAGAAAAATTATGGAAACTCGTAAGAGTTGACTAATTGGTTCTGATTGTGGGAAAGATAAATTTTAAGAACTCTATCCTAGGCTCATGAATGGAATTTAAATAACTTTTTTGGTCTTGTTCCTTTTTTTTGATCATGGAAGCAAACCCAGTGGGAAGAGCATATTGGTTGTCAAGACACCAGGTCTGTCACTTTGTATCCTGCTGTATGACCTTGGGCAAGCCACATAGCCCCTTGGATTTGGTACAAGAACAACTAGATGGAGCTGGCCCTGGCACTGCATGCCCCCTGGCCAGTTCCCTTTCCTGCACCCACATCATTGTCAACACCTTCAGTAAGGACTCTCTACCTGCTCCCTGCATGCCCTGGCCTAGAGCAGAAAGGGAGTTTTATGAACAAGCTCTTAAAATGGACTAACAGCTGTTTTCTGGTATTGATACAGAGGAAAGAACCTCAGGATCCTTGCTAATGTGAAAGGAGAAAGAAGTCCAACAGTAGAACAAGATGCTACTACATTATCATCTATATAAAAAATAAAATAGACACACACACATTTAAAAACAGACAAGCTCAGGACCCAAAAAGCAACAAAAGGCTACACAGCCACCACTGACAATCAGAAAAACTGTAGAGACTTTCTGTCTCCAGCAAATCACTTAATTTTACATGTGGGTGAGAAGAAGTCCCCTTGTAAGTGACATTGGTAAGGGAAGCCCGTTTCCCTAAATGCTTGTTCTCCCTGCCCCCTAGGATTGATTTGTGACTGAGACCTCCACCCCCAACCACTAACCTCATCCTTTCCCAGCTCCATCAACAGTCTGGCAGAGGCAGGGTGCTCAAAAACTGCAACTGAAAGAGACAGATGGAGAGAGAAAGAAAGGGTGGGATATGGTGATGGGAGGAGAAAAAGAGAAACGTTTGGCCATCTTTTGAATACGATAAAGACCTCAGCAACATTTGGATCATGTCTCAGAGAAGATGAGCTCTTTTTTTTTTTTGAGACTAGGTCTCACTTTGTTGCCTGGGGAACTGCAGGCTCACGTTGCCCGGGGTACCATAGACTCAAGCAATCCTTAGCCTCAGCCTCCCAGGTAGCTGGTATTAAAGGCACATACCACCAAGCCCATCTATTTTTTGAAACCAGGTCTCACTATGTTGTCCTGGGCGGGTCTCGAGCCCCCAGGTGGGTCTTGAACCCGAGGACTCAAGCGATTCCTAGCCTCAGCCTCTCATAGGCTGCGATTAAAGGCACGTACCGCCGTGCCCGGCAGATGAACTCTTTCAAGCAGGGTTCCTTCAAGACATCCTGATTTTTAACAACTCAGAAAGAGGAAGGACTGAGCCCATCCGGGGTGGGCCTGAGGCCCAAGGTGACCAGGCCCCTTGCCCTGATACTGTCCTTCCAGTACAGTCATAGGTGACCAGGCCCTGCCTGAGCCCTATAAGCTCATCCACTGACATGAGTCTCTCCAGCAAGCTGACAAAATTCTGAACAAAACCTCTGAAAATCTAAGGCCCTGGGAGGAAAGACATGAAGCAGCAATGTCAATATTGTCCAGATGTCTTTTTCTGATCTGTCAGGATTAATCTTTGGTGGCAGAGCAATTAAATTGAACAGAGTGGTGGGGGGGGGATGAAAATGAAGCAGATGTCTTAGATAATAAGGGCAGAAGGTGGAAACTGGGGAGCACGAGTGGACAGAGCCCAGAACCAAGGGAGTACACACCAGAAGATAGAGGGGACCCGGGAAGATTCAGAACCTGAACTCCACTGCCTCTGTGTCTTCTGGTCATCATGTTGACAGGCTCCACCAGTGAAGAGGCTGGGCTGCGGGCTAACAATCACTCCTCATGCTTTCTCAGTCCCACCTTCCAGCCAGCAGCAGTAACTCCTAGTCACACACCCAGGCCAGCCTAAGTGGGCCATGACTTGCTAGACAAGATTTCTCTTCTGACTTGCTTCCTACTACTTCCTACCATCATTTTCCACTGAGCTAGTCAGTGTTCCCAAGTCTTTTTATTCCTAAAAACTGACTCAAGAAACAGAAAGACAAAAGCATTCTAGCTAATAATGCTCTAGAGTGTTTGCTAAGCGATCCATATGTCATAGACCATCTGGTCTTCACAACACTATCAGGTAGATAAAATTCTTCATGCTTGGTTTATAGGTGAGGAGGCAGGCACAGAGAAATTAAGTGACCTGCCCAAGATCACACAGCACGCTAGATTTGAAGCCAGGTAGTTTGAGGGTATGTGTCCTTGAGGACAGCAGCACCTCTCATCAACTGATAAAGCTGATTAGAGGACTCAACTTAGGTCTGTGACCAAGGGAGCTTGTTACAATGTCCCTCTTGAATTAGGCTCATCTAGCCAATAGGTTATGACTGGTCATGCAGGAAATGGGAGCAGAATGAGCCCTTGTGCTCATCTCAAGGAAAAGACGGACACCTGCATTCCAAAGAGCGAGGGTCATGGGCCCCTGAGCCAAGCACGTGGAGCACCAAAACAGTTGAAGGGTGAGAGTTTGACTCTGGCGCCATTGAGGATTATCCTTGCCCTGAAATTTAAAATACATCCAGAAATGTTTAAATGCTAGCAATGACCAGCATCCCTGGGCAATTAAAATCTGGGCATGGAACTTGGGCATCCATATTTTTAAAATGCTGCAGGTGACTCCAAGGGGCAGGTAAGGTTGAGAACCACTTATTGATGAGAACTTCCTTGTGTGACAATAAAGAAGAGAGGAAAACTGGTCCCCTTTCTGGCTAATTTCAAGCTAGGAAGAGAGTAAATAATAGCTGTAAGCCCCTGTCTGTCTCTCACACTTTGGTGTGAATTAGTTTTGGTCATGATTCCCTCTGTGATGACTGAGAGCCAGGAGCCAGAGAGTGGGAGTGTTTATGATTGAGAAGGGAGGCGTCCTCCCTGTGGTCAAGCTGCAGAGAGGGCCAGCTCCAGGGGTGATCCTGTGGGCCCAGGATGAGAACACAAGACAAGAATTCAGGGATGAGTAAACTGTCACGTTTCCCAGCTTGTTCCAGAGTTGGCCCCAACTCCCCATCCTAGTTTGAATTTTTGCAGGAAATAGCAGGGGTATCTCAGAAAACATGAAGTGCTGCTTCGGGTGGGTGACATGCATTCAGAGTCTGTTTGAAACTATTCACATCCTTGAGAAATGGCCCTTTCCACTCTTGATTACTTCCCTTGACAAACAGCTCTTTCTTGTACCAGCAGACTAAAAGTGCTCTCCCTATAACATCTAAACCTTGCCCAGGACTGTTTACAATTAAAATTTGTTTGTAATTAAAATAGAATTGCAAACAAGAATTCCAGTTCTGGCTGGGCATGGTGGCGTGC